>CAAKHD010006877.1:83720-137709 GCA_901007705.1 Fistularia tabacaria | reverse complement strand
GAGTGGTGCTTTGCTATTGGACTTCTGTGCTTGTTACAGATTGTCCATAACAAACACCATGTTCAGGCATAAAGATGTCCACATGTGCACTTGGCACCAATGCACCTTAGGCTACAGTTTTTTGATGGACCTTATGGTCGTATCGTCGGACTTACAGCCGCATGTCCTGCACACTTGGGTGAAGAGAGGGGCGGAGCTGTCAACTGATCACCACCTGGTGGTGAATTGGCTCTGATGGTGGGGGAGGATGCCGGTCAGACCAGTTAGACCTAAGCGTAATGTGAGCGTCTGCTGGGAACATCTGGCAGAGTCCCCTGTCAGACGGAGTTTCAACACCCACCTCCGGCAGAGCTACAACCACGTCCCGAGGGAGGACATCGAGTCCGAATGGGCTATGTTCAACACTTCCATTGTCGAGGCGGCAGCCCAGAGATGCGGCCGTAAGGCAGATGCATGTTGGGGCCGCAACCCTCGAACCCGCTGGTGGACCCCAGCGGTGAGAGATACTGTCAAGCTGAAGAAGGAGTCTTATCGGGCCTTTTTGGCCTGTTGGACTCCGGAGGCAGCTGACAGGTACCGGCAGGCCAAGCGGCATGCAGCAATGGCGGTCGCCGAAGCAAAAACTCGAGCATGGGTGGAGTTCAGAGAGGCCATGCTGAATGATTTCCAGTGGGCTTCAAGGAGATTCTGGTCCACCATCCGGCGTCTCAGGGGGGGAAGCAGAGCTCTGTCAACACTGTGTACAGTGGGAGCGGGGCGCTGCTGACCTCAACGCAGGACGTCGTAGATCGGTGTCAGAAATACTTCTCTGGCCTCCTCAATCCTGTCGAAATGCCTTCCAATGAGGAAGCAGAGTCAGGGGACCCTGGAGGGATCCGCCTATCTCAGGGGCTGAAGTTGCTGAAGTAGTCAAAAAGCTCTTCAGTAGCAGGGCCCTGGGGGTGGATGAGGTCAAGGCTCTGGATGCTGTAGGGCTGTCCTGTCTGACACGCCTCTACAGCATTGCATTGATGTCAGAGTCACTGCCGCTGGACTGGCAGACCAGGGTGGTGATCCCCCTTTTTGGACCAGCTCTATACCCTCAGCAGGGTTCTCGAGGGGGCATGGGAGTTTGCCCAACCAGTCTACACGTGTTTTGTGGACTTCGAGAAGGCATTCGACCGTGTCCCGTGGGCAGTCCTTTGGGGAGTGCTTCGGGAGTATGGGGTACCAACCCCTGTTATTCGGGTCGTTCGGTCCCTGTATGCCCTTAGTCAGAGCTTGGTCTGCATTGCCGGTTGTAATTGGACTCGTTTCCGGTGAGAGTTGGACTCCGCCAGGGCTGCCCTTTGTCACCGATTCTGTTCATAATTTTTATGGACAGAATTTCTAGATGCAGCCAAGGCGTCGAGGGGATCTGGTTTGGTGGCCACAGAATCAAGTCTCTGCTTTTTGCGGATGATGTGGTCCTGTTGGCTCCATCAGGCCATGATCTCCAACTCTCGCTGGAGCAGTTTCGCAGCCGAATGTGAAGCTGCCGGGATGAGGATCAGCACCTCCAAATCCGAGACCATGGTGCTCAACTGGAAATGGGTGGAGTTCCCACTCCAGGTGAGGGAAGGATGGAGAGGGAGATCGACAGGAGGATCGGTGCAGCATCTGCAGTGATGTGGACTCTGTACCGGTCTGTCGTGGTGAAGAAGGTTTACCAATCGATCTACGTTCCTACCCTCACCTATGTGGGTAGTGACCGAAAGAACGAGATTGCGGATACAAGCGGCCGAAATGAGTTTTCTCCGCAGGGTGGCCAGACTCTCCCTCAGAGATAGGGTGAGAAGTTCGGCCATCCGGGAGGAACTCTGAGTAGAGCTGCTGCTCCTCCGCATAGAGAGGAGTCAGATGAGGCGGCTCGGGCATCTGGTCAGGATGCCTCCTGGACGCCTCCTGGGGGAGGTATTCTGGGCATGTCCATCTGGGAGGAGACCATAGGGAAGACCCAGGACACGCTGGAGAGACTATGTCTCTTGGCTGGCCTGGGAACGCTTGGGGGTCCCCCCAGAAGAGCTGGACCATGTGGCTGGGGAGAGGGAAGTCTGGGCCTCCCAGCTCCAGTTGCTGCCCCCGCGACCCGACCACGGATGAGCGGTTGAAGATGGATGGATGGATGGATGGATTTATTTATTCATTTCAGGTTTTTATGCTGTTAAATCTCTCTAATTCTTTCTCTCCAGTACCGGTAGATTGTATCTGCGTGCACTTGATACTCCTTTACTCGTTATACTAGTTAAATGTTTGTTTGTTTATTGTGCACTTTACTGTTAATGTGCACTCTATTATTATTCTGTTAATCTCATGTCACAGTGGGAAAGTGGGAAACATCTTCTCAATTCCTCAGCATGTCTAGAACATATAGAGAAGTTGACAATAAAGCTGACTTCTTACTTTTTTTTGACGTGAATGAGAGTGAACAGTCGTATGACTCTGTGAGATATGAATGAGAGAATGAATAGTTGCATGTCTGTATACAACATGTTAATGGTTGTGTATCTCGATAACCGATAATACATAGATAATGAATGAATGAATGAATGAATGTTCTTAGAGCACTTCCTATCAAGTGATATATAACTGAGAAGGGATAAGAGCAGCACACAAATGAATAAGACACATATTCAATTTATCTATTTCGCCTATTCTGCGGCGAGAGACTTGATGAGGTCAGAAGCATCCGATGAACATACTGCATGTGTTTGGACTGTGGGAGCGGGATAGTTTGCAAGTTCGCAAGGATATTTTGATCGCAAGTGGAGCAAAGCTGAGGTCGTACACTCCGAGTGCAGCGTACTTAATGTGCAATAGCCACAGGAACACTATGAGAGGGCCAAGAAAAACAAAGTAAACAAGCCCTTATGACTGAGCACACGCGCAACATGGAAGTCTGTCTACTCAATGTGTGATTTGCAGGACAGATGGAGGACGGAGCTCTGCTCACTACTCTTCCATTTGTCGATCAAAGTTTGCCCCCTCTTTTACTCTCCAATCCTTTCCCCTAAAGGAAATCCGAAAAAGAAAAATTCAAACATGGCCAGAGGGGTCAAATATCACATTAGTGAGATTTAGTCTGCATTAAATTCTGATGTGAATGTCACAATATGGAGTTTAAACATGTAACGGATGCACACATTTTGGCATTTCATCCCCCCCTCATCACACTCATCGCAGAAGCTCAGTATTTTCCTGGCAAGGAAAGGTCAGGATATTGCACTCTGAGGCGATGGACGAGCGGGAATGGCAGGAAAAAAAATTGCATCTTCACCTCGGTTGGGCTGTAAATCCTCCATCCCGTTTACAATGTCACCGAGGCCTCATGCTTCGTTTACCTCAGAGATTGGATTCTCTCAGCCAATTTGATAATTAGATGTTTTTCTTCCTTGCGTCGGGGGGTTAGCAGACTGAAACTTGCAATTTTTTTCATTTCAATCTAAATCTACTCAAGGCTAATAGAATAAATGTTGCGATTAACATGAGCTTCATGTCTTTTCCAAAATTTAAAAAGACATTGAGCTGTGGGGTGTTATACTCCAAGAACAGCAGCTGAGGTCTTTTACATGTATGCAACTATATAAAGCACTTATGTAATGCTTTATACACTGCTTTATATGTTTATATATACTGTAAATAAAGCTCCTTTTAAATGTTTTTGTAAATTTTATTTTCAACAAACATTACTGTGTATTCAAGACCTTTATGATGAAACAAAAAACCTAGAGCAACTGCCCCTGCGATGTTTTGCGGTGGTATAAATTAATTAATCTCCCCCAGCTGTCATTGGGCGAAAGGTAGTGTTCACGCTGGACTTGTTTCCAGTTGATCGTATGCCATATATAGAAACATACAACCATTAACCCTCTCCTTCACGTTCCAATCAACCTTCTACATGCTTTTGGACTCTTGGAGGAAACCGGAGAAAGCCCATGCAGACGTGGTTTCTGCCCATGCAGACGGAGACTCCTGTCCCTTTCCAGTCTGATAGACAACATGCTTTTGCTGCGTGGATCTGACGTAAGTGGTTTTCCTTTTCCTGCGTTTCTTCCTGCGCCAGCTTCAGCCTCCCTGGCTAACTCCCAGTGTCTGGCTGCCGAGTTTTGCTAGCTACCAGGCGGCTAGCCATCCAGAGCGTGCCGTCGGAGCCCCTGCAGACGGTGCTAGGGAATGTGGAGCCAGCCATGGTGGCGGGAGTGACCGTCCAGAGTCGACGCGGACCCACATCTGCTTTTTCCATCAGCAGTTCGACAGTAAGGCACGGTGCTGCATCCTGCCGTGCTCCTTTACGGCGCTGCGTAGATCCAAGGTTGGTGCTCGAGTGGCAGCTGTGAAAGGCAGCAGACACATCATGCTGCTGTTCATCAGGGACTCAAGGTCAGGAGGACGGTTCCTAGTGGACTCTGGTTCACAGAAGAGCCTGCTACCCCGACAACAGAAGACACACAGGCCAGGGGCGGTGGCCCGCTACTGAGTGCGACTAACGGTAATTGACTTCCTGGGTCACCGCAATTTTCCGTAAGGCACGGTCCTATTGCCTTCGAAGGTTTATGCAGGAGTGGAGTTTCCTCGCCTGGCCTTGGTCAAGGCCTTGCAGGAGTTCTTCAGACACGGTTAATTTCTATAACTGTTTCCTCCCTATCGCTTCCCAAGTCCTTCAACCACTTTACGTGGCTTTGCTGCTCAAGAAGGCAAGTGACACAGTCAACTTGACTCCTTAACAGGTCCAGGCTTCTGACAGGGAGAAGTGCGCCCTGGCTAATGCGACCTTCTCGTCCATCCCGCACCCAAGGCACCCATAGCCTTAATGACTGATGCATCTGATATTGCGATAGGGCTTTGGTTGAATAGCGTATGGCGAATGCGCGGCAGCCCCCTGCGTTTTTTTGCCGCAACCTGCAGGAGAGCAAGCGGAAGGACATTGCTTTTGACGGTGAGTTGGTGGCCCTGCATCTGGCGATGCGTCATTTCTCGTTCCTGCTGGAAGGCCGCTCCCTCACGGCTTTTGTGGATCACAAGCCGCTGACCTTCTTCATGTCCAAAGTGACTGAGCAGTGGTCCGGTCGCCAGCAGCACCACCTCGCAGCCATTTCAGAAGTCACGACGGACATTCGGCATGTAGCTGGGAAGTCCGATCCTGTTGCTGATTGCCTGTCACGGGTGCTCATGTGGCCCAATCACTTCAGGGTGAATTTTTCGGCTATGGCAGCCGACCAGCCCAGCAAAACCAGATATCCTCGCCCTACAATCGATGTGCATGGGCCTCAAAGTTGAGGAGGTGGTGGTGCAGGAAGGTAGCTTTGCCCTCTTCTGTGACATCTCCACCGGCCGTCCCCGCCCAGTGGTTCCAGTGGCCTGGCGTTGTCATGGCCCTCAAGGCAACGCTGCGGGCTGCGCTCTCAGATAGCAACTGGGTGGACCGTTTACCGTCGGTTATGCTGGGGCTGCTTTCAGCTCCAAAGGACGACCTCAACGCATTGCCCGCCAAGCAGGTTCTCCGTCAGCCGCTGTGAGTCCCAGGGGAATTTTTGCAAGAGCAATATGCTCCCTCATTCTGTCTGGCCATGGATTCTTTCTTGCCCAGCAGCTCTAAGGTTCAAGGCCCCATTCACCACTGTTTCCCGCTGTCTTTTATGCCTGCAGAGCTCGTGTCAGCTCAGTTTGTGTTCGTGAGATATGACGTTCACTGCTCGCCTTTTCGACACCTGTACGACGGGCCGTACAGAGTACGGGGCAAAGAGTTTTGTCCTGGATATGGGCAGGTGTGGGGAGCAGGTCACGCCGGATCAGCTGAAGCCGGCACACAGGGTGGCTGGGGAAGTTGCGTTTTCTTTTCAGGTTTCCCGCTGAGGTTGCCCTCCTGCCAGTTCCCCAGCAGATGTCCGGTGCCTCCCGCTACTTCGATCGAGGGACGACACAGTCATTATGGCTGGCTGCTCAAGCCCCCCATGAGGGACTAGGTTATTTCTGGGTGTTTGGGGGGGATCTGTGTGGGTGACACAAGGGGCGTGGCCTCTCACCCCATGGGACTACAGACTGAGGGCGTGGTTATTGGTGTTTAAGGATTAAAGTTACAACTCGCCTTCATCTCCGCAATCCTTCCTTCACACACCAAAACAGAACAGTTGTTTGGCTCCATTCTGTGGGAGTCGTTAAATCTTGTTTCCTAAAAATATAATGTTAAGCCAGCCAGTAAATACTGACTATGGTAACAGGATATGCATTTTTCATAAGAAATACATGTCAAATTAGTTTTTAGATCCATTAACAGCTAAGCACGATTATATTATTCAACTAATCAGACGATTGTTGATGGCCGTTAAATGCGTCTCTGTTTTAAAGTGTTTAAGCCATTTACATTTAAACCATTTAATAATTTAAAGAAATGTCGATTTCTCTAAATTATAGACGGCGAATGGTCGTTTTTCCCGAAGTTTCTACCATTTCATTGGGTTCAGTGCTCATTTACTACAAGATACCGGTGCTATCTGACATCCAGTCATTATCTGCACTTTGAACACTGATAACGGCCGTGCATCAACAGTCTCCCAATTAAAGAATACAAGCACTCAACCTTTATACAGACACCATTTGGCATTAAAGGTCAACATTTCCTGGCCACTCGGAAAAAAGCACAATCAAATAAGTTGCGCTAACTGATATTATGAGGAAGCATTTGTTTTTTTTGTGATTAATGGATCCAAGCAACAAAAAAATCATATGAGGATGTCAGCAAGGATCTACATCAAGTCCTCTTTAATTCAACAGCTTTGTAATTTGGGCTGATCAGATTTAGGATAATCATCCTTTCCCCGCCGTATTCACACCAAAACCCTGTGTAATGTTTATCTTGAAAGAGCTGTTTTCACAGTCTGAATGTAAATCTGAAAGTCTCTGTGACCCTTCCCCCCAAATCTGCAATTCAAACATATCCCGAGCCAACTTCAGTCGATGCATCACCGTCGCTCAAAGCCAGCTCAGCCACAAAGCAGACTGTCAGGGTCTATCAGACGAACCGGCCTCGGTTTAGCTTTGGGTCCAGCTGCCTCCCCAGAGGCTGCGGTCACGGCGGTTGTCTGAATAAACAGCAAGCGATTGTCTGATCCTCGAGGCTCCCTCGCCAAGGTCACCGGAAAGGACAACAACAGAAAAATGCAGCGTTTACGGCAAGTGGAGTTAAAAGCAAAGCTATTGAAGCTAGCATCTAAAAGAGTTATACGGAAAACAACAAGGTCTGCTGAGGCCAATTCAAATGTACTTTGATGAAAGAAAAACGCTGTCAATTGTCTTGTGTCCCTCTGAATGGCGCTTTAGCTTACTTTGCCTCAAAAGTTTCAGCAGAAGCACATTTTCTCTTGGATTTGTTCAAACAGGGAAATAGCAGGGTGGCTTTAAATACACTTAAGATAGCCCAATCTGCTCCAATGGTTTTAACTTCAGAGGAAAGACAAACACTGTTGATACATGATGTAATAAAAGAATGGATGAGTAGCTAAAATGTACAAACAATAGGAAAAGAGGTGTCCAAGCGTTGCTTGCACAACGGGGTGAGAGGGGGAGTGATTGGGAAATGGCTGAGCAGGAGAAGGGGGGGTCCTGGTTTTTCTGACTTCCTCTTCTTTAGCGGTCATCATGGGTTGAACTTTGTTCTGCTCTGGTATGGCAAGCGGAGCGAATACGTTACAGAGTCTAAAGATTTACAAGTCGTCCCCCCTGAGCCCTCACCAGTGAGGAACGAGGCAAAGGGATGAGTGGGGAGGAAGAGGAGAAACAGCGAATAGAGAGGCGATAAGAACAAAACGGTCGTTTGGGAGCTTTGGGGTTTCTTGGTTTTAACAGCAACACATCCATCACGGTTATAGCGGTTTTCCGAGGCTGCTGCAGGGATGTCGATGGATACCAAAGCCGAGGTGGAGGACGCCAACAGGAAACACGCCAGCTTCAGTCAGCGCGTATGGAGGGGTCTGCTGTTGTGCAGTGGGGACATGGTGCACTTGGATAAGTACATGCTGGGTAGAACTACATTTTAAAGATGTCTTCTACAACTTGAATTATAAACTCCCCTAAAGGATGTCACGACCTGTAAACTTTTCATATCTGATGAATCAGGTCTGGGTTCTGTGATATTTTAAACAAAGAAACCATTTTTTGCTAGGATATACAGAATATAGCAACTACACTGTTATAAAGACATTAAAATGAAAATCTTGCCAGTAAAATATGTGTGAAATGATTCACAGTACAGTCATGATATACCCATCAGTATTTCGAACTGAGACCAAGAAAAATAAGCGGACTTAATTTAATGTCCACATTAGTGACAGATAAACAGGAATTAATCCCTAAAGCTTTTTTAACTACCACCAACTCTTTCCCTTCTGTCTCCTCAGACAGGTCCTTCGTGCTGCAGCTGCCAGTGTGGGGCCTCCGAGGGGTGAGCAGGGTGATTTTGGCCAACAACCCCCTGAGCGGCGCTATCATCCTAGCCGCACTGTACTGGGCTTCCCCCTGGCAGGGCCTGCTGGGAACTGTGGGCGTGGTGGCCTCGACGCTAACAGCCGTCATCACAGGGCAAGACAGGTGGAAGAACGCATTTGCTTAGAGAGGAAGCACATCTTCATATCTGCATTTCTAGCAGTCGATGTGGACAAAATGAGTCCTTTTAAATAATCAAAGCTTCTATCAGAAGCTATTTGTTGCAGGAAGGGCGGCTCCGTCAGACAAGACTTTAATTATCTCACTCTGGGAATAAAGTCGATTGAAGGCTCTGCTTAAAATTCATGAGCTCGGCGCCATGACTGATCGCTCCACATCCGGCCACACCCGGATTACGTTTCCTGATATTTATTCCGTGCTCACCCAGAATAAAAAAAAAAGCTGTCTATAAAATAGATAATTCAAGTTGAACTGCGCATCAGTTTCGTCAGGTCTGGGATTTTGAATAATCACGTCAGATCGGATGCTAATCGGCTGCAAATGATTTTTATTTTTATGTATAAATCAATTAAAAAGAATAGAATAGATATATCTGTGGTTTGATTTCGTGTTGCTCGGCAACACGGTGTGTGTGTATGTGTGTGTGTGCGTGTGTATGTGTGTGTGTGTGTGTGCGTATATGTGTGTGTGTACAGTGCCGAAGTGTCGGGAGGTCTCCATGGCTTCAACGGCATGCTGGTGTCTCTACTGATGGGGGTGTACAACTCGGCTGGAGGCTGGTACTGGCGGCTGCTGTTGCCTGTTTGCTTTGGGTCGGCCACATGGTGAGACACTCAAATCACACACATACATGCAACAGGTTTAAGGATGATCAAATTTCGTTAAGAATATTTCAAATGCAGTGTTCAAGGCGTTCAAGTGTCGTCTTTGGCAGTTCATTTTTCAGGTTTATTTTTTAAAACTCATCGCATCCAGGCCCAAAACCCAATTTTTGACTTGACCATCGTTGGGTTGCCACCAAGATTTATATGTATGAGCAAAAATCAAATGGCTGTAGGAAATGTTCTTTAGTTTCAGAAGAATATAAATTGGAAATACAGGGGAAGTGTCACTCCACCAATTTCAAGGATTTCACACTTTTAATTAAGGATTATTATATTTTTACGCCGGGGTCAGGGTCTTCTTCAACTCATTTTCAGAATTAAAACAAGTGTACTTCTAATTTTAATTGTAAATCTAAAATCGAAAAGGGATTTTGCTTTGCAACAAGGTCCCTGGTTCAATTCCGACAGGGGGGACTTTCTTTGTGGTGCTTCCATGTTCTCCCCATATCCATTTCGGTCTCCTCCATGTTCCCTGGCTTCCTCCAAAAGTCCAAAAACATGAGCAGGTTCCTTGGTTACAGGCTATGTGAATGAGAGGCTAAATGGTTGTATGTGTCAATATGACGCGTGAATGAGAGAGTGAATGGTTGGTTGTCTCCACGTGTGGCCCTGGGTTCAAATGGTGACCAGTCGGTGAACCCCACCTATCGTCCAATCACCGCAGGGATAGGCGCCAGCCCACCCATGACCCTGACTGCAGGATAAGCGGTATAGCTAATGAATGAATGAATGTAAAACCTGAGTTAATGTTAGTGTTTCTTAGGGAATTTACAACAAGTCCGTCCTCTTTCAAGCCATTTACCCTCCACAGCAAGTCAGAGCCTTTTCAGTCCCTCATCCCTCTTTTTTTCTTCTCCAGCGTCTTTCTGTTCAGTGGCCTCTCACCACTGATGGACCGCTGGGACTTGCCGGTCGCTGTGTTTCCCTTCAACATAGTCATTATCCTCTACCTCCTTTGTACTGGCCCTGCCAACCCATACTTTCCAAATCACAAAGCTACACCACCAGGATTGTTGGAACCCAACAGCACGGAGCTCAGTACAACACAGGTAATGGAAAATGTTTGCGTAAATGTTATTACATACTCTATTAAAAGATTATGTTGCTTAGCGATGAGGTAAGTGCTGAATTACAGTATTTTTCAGCCATCCTGTTTATTCAGGATTTCATTATTTTATGGGGCTGCTGTGGCTCAGTTGGTAGAGTAGGCATCCCATCCCTAACATGAAGGTTAGCAATTTTCAATTCCCGTCTTTTCCGGTCTGCATGCCAAAGAATCTTGCTTGGAAGCAGTGTGAATGGGTGAATGCTATCCAGTGTAAAGCACATTTTAACCACAAGATATAAAAGGGCTATACAAGTGTAGACCACTCATTATCTACCGCTTATCCTGCACTTTGGGTCACGGGGATGCTGGAGCCTACCCAAACTGCAGTCGATCGCAGGGCCACATATAGAGAAAAACAACCATTCACTCTCTCATTCACTGGGCAATATCCCGATTCTTTCCAATTAACCCTCTGCAAGGTTTTGCACTCAAACCAGGGTCCACATTCCTGGAATCTGCCAACAATGTGGAAAAAGGTTCGGGGCACAGATACAGAGTTTGTACCAACTTACAAGCCAGACCTGAGACAAAACTCCATACTGTCCATACACTGAATGTTTTATTGGACAGAAAATATCTTATACTAGAGTTATATTGATTATTTTTCTTTTTAAAAAGCTGCTGCTATATCACCAATCATAGAGGGATCAGTTAGTGGAGAGTGGAGCTCAGCAAATACATTAAGCTGCTAATTGCATTTTGTGGTGCTACTGTGCAGAAGCTCAGTAGGTTAACAATCATTTATTACATTTGCCTGCAGGTCAGGAGATGTCACAGAGCCTCCTGCTGACAGTCAGTTATGACAGTAGTTATTCTTCAAATCAGCTCTTTTTTTTGGATAAAAAAAAACTGGGGTGGCACAGTGGTCTGCCTCAAAGGAAGAAGGTCCCTGGTTAGAGTTTGACAGGGGTCTTTTTTCGTGCGCAGTCTCAATGTTCTCCCCGTGGATGTCTGGTTTTCCTCTAGGTTCTCCAGCTTCCTCTCACTATCCAAAATAGGTAATATGTTCAGTGGATAACCTAAATTTCCCAGATATGTAAATGAGAGAGTGAATGGTTTTATATATGTGCCCTGTGGTGGACACTGAGGGGTGTGGCCTCTCACCCCACGGGACCAGGGGCTGGGGGCGTGGCTAAGGCCGGAGGCATATACATGCACCCCGGAAGTGTAAGAGGTGGTTGTACAGTGGTGTGGTGGTGCTCAACAATAAACGTTATTTCTCTTTCAAGACTCCAAGACTTCAGCATCAATTATTCCTCGCCACGCACCCCAGGCCAACAGAAAGCTGTAAAATAATTGCATAACTGAAATTCACTGGTTCCAGGGTCCCGGTTCGTGTCACCCTGGTTAACTGACTCCTCTTAATAGAATAACATTTGGAAAAAGGCAAAGCGTTTGTTAAAATTACAGGGCACCTTTGTCTACAACGATGACTCAGTGCCAAAGTATTTTAAGGTCTTGATTAAGCCTTTACCACAGCAGGTTTAAATTTGTCAGTAAACATGTTTCATGTTCATTGTCCCACAGTCAGCCATTAATAATCAAAATGTCAGGAAGTCAAGAGTCAAATCCTTTGAAACCCTTTCTCAAACATGACTCATGATTAGCTATAGATTACTACTCTTCATGAAACTGTATTCCAATTGCATCGCTAATACATGCTCCTGTTGGGTAAAACCTGGATTTAAAAGCAATGTATTAAAATATGACGGCTTTCACGGCTTTCAAACACTTTCATAATAAGTATCACTGTTTTATTGAGATTATGAAATGTTCCTTTTGGAGGCTGTGTTTTAGAGTCTTGTTAAAATGCTCCTAACACTGTTGTGAAATAGCTATTTCTATGTAATAATCCATTTTATATTAAATAAAATAATTCTTTCTGTTAATTTACAACATTGATTTTATACTTCTACTCAGCTGCATCTCAGATGGAGATTTGCAAGAATTTACGATCAACTCTTTGATGATGTCTGTCATCATAAATCGATTAATCTTCTATGAATCAATGTGGGCAATATTAAAAGTGACTGAAAAAAGCAAGATTCACGGGAACAACCTATCACTAAACAATCAATCAGTCAATTGGTCAATGGAAGTAAGTTGTGTGAAGGACGCGTGTACTAGATGAAGCTGCTGTGTTGCAAAAAGGTGTCCGGAGTGACCAAGAAACCGATGGAAGCACTATATGCATAACATCAGCCGGCTATGACTCACTGGTTACTTAGCAACAGTTGCTGATGCAACTCCAGTTAGGGCATTATAATCAGTCCAAGTGGTTTTAATTAGGAAATATTAATGACTCTGAGTCAAGAGACTGAGGAAGCCGGTACGATATTTGCAGTTTCTTTAGAATTTGATCTATCGGTGGAAACTTGAATGTCGTGAGTGTCAGTAAGATTTGAGCCCGAGGGTGGAGGGGTAGAGGGGCGGGGGGTGGACTGCACCCCGGACTACACCCTTCAAAGTCCAGCTGATCAGAATTCAAGCCGGTGCCTTACCTTGAAAAGAAAATATATTGTAAGCTTTGACCTGTGAATTCAAATGGAAAGCTGTTGCCTTGGGCTGCCTCAGGCTGTAACACCAGAATCCAGACTCCCAATACAGCTTCCTTCTTTTCTTCCTGCGACTTGTGCAAAACCAAACATATAGAATTCTGTCTGTATCAAAGACAGCCATCCACATGTATATGTATTCTTTATATACTGGCTTTTGCGAGTGTGTTCCATTCACATGTATGAATTCCGACACAGTGGACATATTAATACGACACTCATTACCATAACAAGCACATGATTGCTCAATTTACTGCAGTGATAGAAACCGTGATGTGACCAGTCAATGATAGTTAGATTTATTGTAAGTGTCTGTAAGCTACCTATGGCTGGTGACATGACTGTTTTAGCTTGTTTTTACCATTGTTGATACCAGATGGTGTGTAATTCTTTTTGAAAGCTCACAAGAAGGAAGTTGTAAACATTTAAAAAGCTTTTAGTCATAAATTTTAAAGGCCCCACCTGCTTCTGGTGTTTTTCCCAAAGCCCTCAGGTCAGGAGCCATCAAGCCAGTCTTCATATTTCCGTTTGAATATCCTCATTGCTAAACAAGTCCAAGGCAGAAATCAATTATCGGTACATTTCAGTCAGTTAGGCCTCATTACAGCAGAGAGACGGCTATCCTCAAGATTGAGAGCAACATCTGTACAAGGACCTAGCAGAGACACTTTCATCTTTTGGATCAAATTTTGACAATTAACAAGGTCGAGTGCAATAATCTCTGAGTAAACCTTGAATGCCATGGTCTCCCGTGCTGAGTCGTAAGCATGTCCAAGACCGTTCAGGTGAAGAATATCTTGTCTTGGCCTGTTACTTTCCATCAGACCATTTCCCAATAACGTGGTGGAACTTGCGTGGTGGAGTTCGATTGCTTATATCCTACCACTGTGAAAATATGTCACACTCCAAATGTATGCAGACGATACACAAATGTATGTATAGTTATAATATTCTGTCAGTTTATTACAAGGGACAGTGCATTCAATAAATCAGTCGCGGAATGGCTTTTCATAGTGATGAAACCAAGGTCATTGTCAGGTATTTTCAGTCATTTCAGAGCAGCATTTAAGGAACTGTTGCTTTGTTATGTCGGTTTAAGTCTGTTCACTGACATTAACAGCTCAATTTTGCAGAGGATTCATGTGGTGTTCATGTTATTTACTTCACATTTTTTCCATATTGTTTTTCTGAAGAGTACAACGACTTTTTGTCTGTCGGCTGCCATGCAAAAACAGATTCCCCTCCATTGTATATTTTCACATGATGCTCCATTAGGCTCTGTAAAACATCGTGAATAAAACCATCAGGATTCATCGCTCACTCCCTATCCTGGATTAAATTCCCTCTCGTGCCATTTCTTCCCTTGTGTCTGTCTCACTTTTGCTCCGCCTCTTAATATTCATCTCATACTTTTACTTCCTCTCCCCCTCCATCTGTCTGCCTCTCGTCTTATAAATGCTGCCTCTCTCGTTTCATAAATTCCCTTTTGGTTTGTTACTTGAGAGATTTGAGGCCTCTAAATCTTCCTTTTTATCCCCTCTCAACCAATAACCATTCCTCCACACTGCCATGCACATCTGACTCTCGCTTCCTCCCCGACTCCATTTCGCTGTCCATTACTTTTTCAATCACCTATATCTTTTTGACCCCCCCCCCCCTTCCTCTCTCTGGAGTTAAGTTTAGAATAAACAACTATGGATAACCAGTATTTCAAGGACAACACAGTAAAATGCACGTTTCACGGTATTTTGGGCCTTTCCTAGTCTCCTTCACCCGACCCTCCTCTCCTCCTTTCCACCGATTGTCTCCAGAGATTGCGATGACACTGATCCTATTTATGTTTGATGCCTCCTGCCTTGCACGCTGCCGTGGATGGCATTTGGGCTTCACTGCCAGCAAATTACCGGGCACAGTCACTAGCAGTGCACGTGTGCACACTCAAGATCGCATGTGCGCTTCGGCAAAGTAAACGAGGACCGTTTATGACTTGTCAGCATCGGCGGCGAGCGGGAGCATCCCTCCCGTTGTCATGGAAACGATCTCACTGGGAGGGCAGCCCGCCAACGTGGCGTTACTTGGGTGAAGAAAAAATTGAGGATTTCAACTCTGGAAAAGCTGATGAGCCTTTTTCTAAATTTGGATTGGTTTGGTGATTGGATGTAACACATCAGTAATGTCAAAGTCCTTCTGTAACCTCCTCTCTTTTGCCCAGGTCTTACATGGTATTCCACTTGGCATCGGTCAGATCTTTGCCTGTGGGGAACTGGGACCCTCCCTACTCATCTTGGGAGCTGTTTTACTCTACTCCCCTCTGCTGGCCACACATGCTTTATTGGGCTCGGCCATTGGAACACTGGCTGGTGAGTATCAGTTTTTATCCTTCATTTGAAAACGGCTGTGTAGGGTCAAATAGAATTTGCACGATTCGCCTTTTTGCCGAATCGTGCCAAGCAAAGGTCGGGGCTGATCTTTATAACCAGTTGTAGGGTGGAGTTGGTGGTCAGGGTCTCACTATGGCCTCATACTGTCCTTTTTCAACACAAGTACTTTAACTGCATCCTCGGAAGCAGAAGTCACGGGTTACATGTGAAACAATACGCCTGGTATCTAATATCTCCATATTTTAATTGGACTAATGCAGCCTCAGGGGGGCTCAAGCAAGTGTCTCTCTTAGCACGTCCTAAGGCCAGATAAACACAGAGGGTTGCGTCAGGAAAACTATGTAAATCGAAGCTATGAATCTCATGTTAACAACAACCGGCATTGATGCCAATAGCCTACAGGGTACCAATGGAAATTGGGCAACTGTGGGTTGAAGAAGAAGAGGAGGAAGGCATCTTCCAAAGCAAAAGGGAGAGCAGAAAAGGTAAGATTCTGGGACTGAGAGTAGGGACCTTGAATATTGAAACAATGAAAGAAAAGGCTAGAGAATTGGTAGACATGATGCAGAGAAGGAGGGTGGATATAATGTGTCCTGGAGACCAGGGGGAAAGGTAGCAAAGCTTGAAGTTTGGGAGCAAGTTCTAAGTTGTATTATCATGGTATTGACATGAATAAAAATGGAAGAGGAGTTATCTTGAAGGAGGAGTTTGTTAGGAATGTTCTGGAGGTGAAATGAGTGCCAGATAGACTTGAAGCTGGAAATTGAAGGTGTGATGCTCAATGTTGTTAGTGGCTGCGCCCCAAATGTGGAATGTGAGTAAGAGGAGAAGGAGAATTTCTGGAGTGAGCGAGATGAAGTGATACAGAACATCCCCAGAGATGGGAGAGTGGGAATTGGTGCAGATTTCAATTGACACGTTGGTGTAGAGAATAGAGGTGATGAAGAACTGATGGGCAGATTTGGTATCCAGGTTAGGAACATACGTTAACTTATAAGTGCCGAGGTAGGCGCAAACAGGTAGACTACATTTTGTATCGACAAACTAATCTGAAAGAGGTCAGTGACTGCAAAGTAGCGGTAGGTGAGCGTGTAGCCAGACAACATAGGATGGTAGTTTGTAGTATGAATCTGGTGACAACAAAGGTAAAGAGGAAAAAGGCAGAGCGGAGGATGAAGTGGTAGAAGCTGAAAAGGGAGGATTGTTGTTTGGTTTTCAGGAAGGAGTTGAGAAAGGCTGGTCAGGGAGATCGTCTAGATGCCTGGACAACTACAGCAAATGTGATCAGGGAAACAGGTAGGAGAGTACTTGGTGTGTTGGCTGGAAGGAAAGTAGATCAGGAGACTGGATTGTGGAATGAGGAATTGCAGCAGTATATACAGACGAAGGTCAGTAAAGAAGTAGTTGGACACTGAGGGGACTGAAGAGAAAAGACAGGAGTACAGGAAGGAGCAGAATTGTGGTTACCATAGAGGCATAAAGCTGATGAGCCATCCAATGAAATTATGGGAAAGGGTAGAGGAAACTAGACTCTGAGCAGAAGTCAGCATTTGAGAGCAGTATTATGGTTTCATGCCTGGAAAGAGCACTATAGATGCAGTAGTTGCTTTAAGAATGCCGGTAGAGAAGTACAGAGAAGGCCAGAAGGAGATGCAATGTGCCTTTGTAGACCTAGAAAAAGAATACCACAGGGTGCTGAGAGATGAACTATGGTTTTGTATGAGGAAGTCTGGCGTGACAGAGAAGTATGTTAAACTGCTTTGGGACATATATGCGAGCTGTGAGACAGTGGTGAGGTGTGTTGCAGGTGTAACAGAGAACTTCAAGGTGGAGGTGGGACTTCATCAGAGAACAGCTCTGAGCCCCTTCTTGTTTATGGTGGTGATGGACAGGCTGACAGATGAGGCTAGACAGGAATCTCCATGGACCATGATGTTTGCAGATGATATTGTGATCTGTAGTGAGAGCAGGGAACAGGTTGAGGAAAATCTAAAGAGGTAGAGGTATGCCTTTGAAAGGAGAGGAATGAAGATTAGCCGCAGCAAGACAGAATATACGTTTGTGAATGAGAGGAACCCAAATGGAACGGTGAGGCTACAGGGAGTGGAGATGAGGATGGAGGATTTTAAGTAATTAGGATCAACAGTCCAGAGCAGTGGAAAGGAGGCAAAGAAACAGGTTGAATTAGGCTGGAATGGGTGGAGAAAAGTGTCAGGGGTGATGCAGGATAAAAGAGTCTTTGCCAGAATGAACGGAAAGATGTTCAATACAGTTGTGAGAGCAGCGATGCTGTGTGGTTTGGAGACAGTGGCATTGAAGCAAAGACAGGAGGCAGAGCTGGAGATAGCAGAAATTAAGATGTTGAGGTTCCCTTCGGGAGTGACGAGGATGGATAGGATCAGGAATGAGTCTCTTAAAGGGACAGCACATGTGAGAATGTTTTGGAGATAAGGTCAGAGGAACAAGACTGAGTTGGTTTGGTCATGTACAGAGGAGAGAGAGTGAATATATTGGCAGAAGGATGCTGGGGTTGAAGCTGCCAGGCAGGAGGTCCAGAGGAGGACCAAAGAGAATATTTATGAATATCGTGACAGAGGGCATGATGTCAGTTTGTGTGAGAGAAAAAGATACAGAGAATACAGTTAGATGGAGAAGGTTGATTCGCTGAGGTGACCCCTGAAGGGAGAAGCTGAAATGATAAGATGTTCTCATCGGTCCTATCAGTCCAATCGGTTGTTTGTGAGATATTCTGACACAACATGCTGCAGTCAAACACCTCCGTCAACCCACTGGTGCAAATAGCATATTGCAGTATCATTAGCTTGTTTTGAGTATGAACACCATGATACATACAATCCTGTGAGGCATCTTAAATTCATTAAATGAAAATTTTAAGTTACATGTTAAGATTCTTTTCTTATAATTTTCAACGGCATGTATCAGATATGAAACCATCTTAAAGGCGAAGGCAGTTACCCACAGGCCTTTTCAAAGGACTCAGAGCAATTAGCTAGTGCCTCGATAACTTCAGGCTTATAAACAAACAGGCTGCATCTGCCTTTTTACGACCATTCTCGCCGAGAGAGAGGGATGATACGCGTTGGAATCATCGAAGAACTCGGCCCCCTGCTTCCGTCTGCTGCTGTATGCACAACGCAGTTTGCTATGGAGCCGGTGTGTTGTGTGTGTGTGTGTGTGCGCACGCATGCGTGTGTTTGTGTGTGTGTTTGTGAAGCTATGAGTCATTCTGTGCAAGACAGGGAGTAGTGGGTGGTTGCTCACAGATACACTTGCAAAAATCCTTGGATACGCACTTAACATTAGCTGGTACAAACGCATGCACACACACACACACACACACACACATACACACAAACACACAAACGATGCCACAATGAAAACAATAGTGTGACAGGAGAGTAATCAAAGAGATGTGACTGTAATGAGATTGTGTAGGCAACAGAGCTGACAGCAAACAGCCGGCTGGTGAGACGACAGCTAAATGTGCAAGAGCAAAGTAACAAACAAGGCCGTGAGAGAGCTGTTGTCTCCCTTCCTCTCTCCTTTTACTTCCCTTCCTCTACTCATCTACCTTCCTTAATTACAGCGAACGTCACTTATTCCAACTTCAGCCGAAACCAGGTCGTTGCCAGCACTTTGTCGATTATGAAAAGGCCGGCCATCGATTTATAGCACCCACTGATCCTCGTTCTAAGGGACAGGGACCCAGGCACGTCTCCTCGGCCTTTCTGTGAATTTAGGGAATTGATTTAGAGAAAGTGCGATTCAAACGAGATTGAGAATAATAGAGGTTGGGGATAAAGATTTTTGCGGAGCCTCGCAGAAATAACTTTGGTGCTGGGGAGGATGTATGATCGCGCGAGGGGATTACGCACTGTGAGGTTGGGGTAATCCCTTAAGACCAGACAGTATAGTAAGCTTTTTGTCAAAGAATCCCATTAAAAACACAATTAATTGAATTAAGCTGCCAATTCCTGGTAGGTATCCGGTAAATCCTTATACGTCGCAGAGCTTGTCTGTTCAAATTCATCAGCGAGCCGCATTATTGACCCACCCAGTGAGTTTATCTAGAGTTGCGATCTTGGTTCCAGACCATTTGGTCCCCACAAAGGGACCGATTTGTTTTGTCAATCTTAGGAAACAGTTCCAGGACTGACTTTCACTCTTCTCTGTCATGAGCTCCCTTACAGTTGGTATTTATAAAAGGGAATGTCTAGAGGAATTTGTTTGTAAAAGGTTGAAAGAGCGCGTGGGCATGCGCGCACATGCGTGTGTGTGAGTGTGTGTGGTGTGTGTGTGTGTGTGTGATTGGATGCAGTTTCCAGAAAAGGTACATGTTGATATAATTTCATTGTCAAAAAAAAAAAAAAAGCCATAATGAACCTTTTCAGTTGTGATTTTGCGTTCAGTGTCATTCGATACGTCGGCCACCATGACGTTGGTCTCGCTGGTCACGCATGCACGCACACAAGCACACACACACACACACACACACACACACACACACACCCACACACACACACAGTGAATTGTGAAATGAGCTGTTGGGCCACGGTGAGAACTTATTAATAAGTGCTCCCAGGTGAGACTCAAAGATAGATCTTGCTTAACAGGAGGAAAGAAAAGCGTTGGATGGAACTGAAAAAGAAAAAAAAGAGCTTTGAGGGGGAAGAGGAGGGTGCGTGTGTGTGATTCAAGATGGAGGGAAGGAAACGAAGATGCTCCTGAATTGAGACTCCGCTTCTCCTGTCCTTTCTATTCACTGCTCTGCACTAGGAATCAATCATCGCAGTACAAAGCAGAGCATTAATGTGCAAGAAGCCATGAGGTATTTCTTCATCCCATCTGACAGGAAGCAGCCCGACCGTTACGAGGTGACCGACAAACCCCGTCTGGCCATTTATGGTTGTCAGTATGAGATCATGTTTACAAAATGAACAGAGGATTGTTTTTCATCTAGCGAGGCATCCCGTCTTCATCTGCCACGCACTCATATTCCATCTCCCGGACATGTTCGTGTCTCCTCTGAAGGTTTGGAGTTCCTCCGTCATCGTCACTTATCTCATCCTTTTTTAGAATTCAACTAAAATGAATGACCCGGTGTGTCGCCGTGGCAACTTAGACGGTGACACCACCCTTGATTCTCACGCACACTCAGATATTCATCCTCCTTTTTAATTATTATGAGAAGGAATAAAAATCATAGTCTATCATCATCACCATTGTTATTCATTCATTCATTCATCATCTGTACCGCTGCACTCAAGGTCGTGGAGGGGCTGGAGTCTATCCCAGCTGTCATTGGACAAAAGGCAGGGTTCATCCTGGCCCGGGCGTCAGCCAATCCCAGGGCCCCACATGGAGACATCCATTAACGCACTCAATCACATGTCATATCGAGACATTGAATCATTCACTCTCTGTCATACATCATGCAGAGACATACAGCTATTCACTCCCTCCTTCGCATTATATAGAGAAATTCAGCCATTCACTCCCTCATTCACACGTAATGTAGAGACATTAAACCAGTCACTCCCTCATCGAACCAGGGACCTTCTTGCTGAGAGGTGGAAGTGGTAACCAATGGACCACTGTGCCGCCCTCATCATCATCATTTCATCTGAATTAGTATCAATATTACCACGATCGCTATTCATCATCGGCCCTGCACATCGGTGCCATTGTTGTCCTGATCTCTGCAGTGACGTCACCGCCCTCAAGCTCATTTGAGTCAATATCGTCGTTTTCATCCGCCTTGAATTTGAATAATCAAGACAACTGCCTCTCCTTAGCACCAACTGGACGGAGTCACGCCTCAGGTCATTGTACGTAAGCGAGCAGGTGGCGGAGTCAGGTCAGAGGGGGGCTCCAGAGCGATCGGCCCCGTCACTTTTTAGTGCCCGCGCACAAAGATGCGAAGTTCAACAGGAACATGCTATATATGGGGCTGTCACTCAGACGAGGGGAAGGTGGAAGGGAGCAAACTATTCACACAAGGGACTTCTGGAGCAGGAGTTCAGGGGCTTGTATGACAAAGGTCAGAGCGGCTTGTATTATAGGCCAGAGTCTTGCCTCCTGCTGTATATGAGTTGGATGATAACCATTGAAGGGATCAGATATACGGGGGAACAACACAATGAGACAGTTCCAGAGGTCGGCAGGATTCAATTTGTTTCAGTTCAGAGATTTTCTGATATCACACTGGACTGGTTCCACTCCTCTCCGTCCTTGGCCTGACTTTGAAATCCGCCATTACCGGTATCTAAAAAGAACTGGGTGTAATACCTCATTTATAACAGTCACCATTGTTACTATTACACTTAACACTTGACAAAAGCCTTTATGCTGTGTTTGACTGTAACATGATAAAAACTGCTAATATATTTGTTTTTTTTTGCTCCATTTCGTTCTTACAAGCCACACAGGTGTGCCTTTTCATTTAACATCGTAGTTACCTACTTAGAGTTGAAAAAGTTTTTTTTCCCTCTTTCCACCTTCCTCCATGAATTAAAGCAACACTGGTCCAGCAAACTAATTCAACTAGTGGGATAATCAATGACGATTTTTTTTTTCTCGCTGATACAGTAGAGTCATGGGGGTTCCAATGGATAGTTTGCAGTTTTGTTTTTTAATTGTCTATTTTTATTAATTTTTTAATTTTTTTATTTTTGTTAGAAAACCACATCCAGCTTCACCCCCGACAAATGTGATGAAGAGGAATACGGTCACATTATCAATGCTGCGTTCAAATTAGGTCGTCTTGATCGGGAAGTATAACGCAGACGCAGGATGTTCGAAAGGAGAAGCACTCTACCTGGCATGATGACCGAAGTCTGATTCGGACAACAAGAGTTGGATCTGTGTTCTTCCATGACCTGAAATGCGTGCGTGGGGCTCCTTGCAACCATCTTCTACTTGAAGGCACGGCAACACCTACTGCTGTTTTTATTTTAACTACCAGCCAGCCTGCTTTCATAACTCGGACACAAAGGCATTGAGTCAGAGAACTGGCGCTTACATAAGAGACCTTGAGAAGAGCATCGGCATATTTGCCATCTTCATCTTCCAATCCCACAACTAAACAAAAATTGATTCCGGTCGCACTGCTCTTTTATCGACGATATGTGAAAAATAGAGGACGGCGCAGTGGTTAGCGCTTCGGCTTCACAGCAAGAAGGTCCTTGGTTCGATTTGGACCGGGGGCCTTTCTGTGGCCCCTGTCTGGCTGGGGCAACATGCTTTCTCTCCCAAGCCTGCGTCAGTTACCAATGCATTGGACTCTCCTTTCTCATTATTTTTTGACAAACCAGTAGCGTCATTTTTTTCGACGAACCTGGAGAGGCATCTATTGTCAGAGTGCATATTTCTGATTTACAACAGAAAGATGTGGAAACTAAAACACATGCCAGGCTTTTACTCAGGTTAGGTTTAGATGTAGATACTTATGTTCGTCGAAATGACAAGAAATGGGTTCCAACGCGTCGGTATGTGACGCCAAGGGAACCTTTCCCATTCGTCAGGCTGTTGACGCTATGGGAGTGTGAATGGGTTCAGTGGGGTTGTCCGGTTTCCTCCCACAGCTCAAATATATGCAATAGTGAGTGAGTGAGTGATTGTATGTCTCTATGTGACATGAATGACAGAGGGGAATGGTTGTTTGTCTCTATTTGTGGTCCTGTGATGGACTTGCGATGGGTCCAGTTTGAACCCTACCTGTCACCCAATGACAGCTCCAGCATCCCTGCCACCCCGAGTGCAGGATAAGCAGTATAGAGAATAAATGAATGAATGAATTAATGATTTACATTTGCAATCTCAATAAAATGCATGTCGAGTGCCCTGGTGTCTTTTGTTTCAATTTGAATGTTGCCGTTAGGCGTTTCAGTGTAGTTAGGACTCAAAGCAAGTTGTTTGGTTCCAGTCTTTCTGTATTTCATGTATAGTACAAGGACTGTTTAGCACATCTTTGTTTATAAAATGGTGCAGTAAAATATGAATATAATACTCACACATACGGGCACAATCAAAGACAAAGATTTTTCTCTCCAGCTCCTGCTGCTGAGCAGTGGTGACAAATGAGCCCACGTCCAGAACCATCCATTTAGTCCCCCTCCCCCCTCCCCCCCCCCCGAAGGCATTGTGAGAAGGAATGAGGAATTGGTCAGCCAGACAAAGAAAATAGTCCCAAAAACGACAAAATACGCTGCTGTAATATTACTTATTTCAAATTTAAACATGTTCCCCTTTACTAGGAAGTGATCATATGATGAATTCTGACAGTATTCATTCTGCAGCAGAAGAGTCTTTAACAATGAAATGATGGTTATTACGTTTCATTAAGTTTTAATGCCATAACACCATCATCCGTTGTGTGCGTTCATTTTTGATTTCCAAACTAAATTGGTTGTTGAATGTTGCACGCTGCACGGCAGGGTGTGGCTCGGAAAGTAAAACGCTCACAGCTGTTACATTTTGTTTTCGGACATTTATTTATTTATTTTTCCGTGTTGAATATTAAAACACTCTCTTGGAATTCTATCATTCATTTTTCAAATTGACATAAATATTTCTGTGTGGAGCCTGCAGCTCATGAGCTGGTCATGAGCGGAGTGGAAAACGGTTAACATGCGAACCGAGAGTCCCACGCTACAAGTAATTCTGAAAGTGTCTGTTTAACATTTAACAGTTTTTTGTCTCTATGGAAATAGATTTAAATCATTTCCATATCTTAAAGTTTGCAATTTACATTATATGAGGGGAAGGCAGGGGTTTCTTGCTTTTTGCCACCACTGTGTACACAGATGCGTGTCCCCACAACATTAGGAATACCTGGTGTGCTCACAGACACAAACACAGACGGACACACACACACAGTAAAGATTTTAGTATACTCTGTAGCCTCCTACCACAGACACATTAGTCTTTAATGGCACCCTTATTGCAGGGAGGGGACGGGGGGTGGGGGGGTAGAGGGCTGGGAAGCGATTAAGGAAGCAGGGAAGGACAGAGGCGTGGATAAGGGAGCACGTGGCACAGGAGAATGAACAGACGAAAAAAATGATGGATGGAGAGGAATAAAATGTAGAATTAAGTAAATGAGCGGGGAGGGAGACCGAGCATTGAAGACCAGGAGGGCGGACAGACGGAGGAGCGGCGGACGCAGTGTGAGCAGACATGGGGGAGGGGGGCAGAGGCAGACCCGGGGTGTGGTCACTTCAGCTCTGGGCCCAGACCGCTTTAACTGCGGTTCAAACTGTCTGGTATTGAGGAAATCAATCAAAGCACAGCCTACGGGTCATTGACTGGGAGGCATAAATGTTTTCTGCAGAAAATCCCGATACATGCACAGAAAAGTGAAGGAGGGTGCGGTTTTGGTGGCTGATAACAATTTCAAAAGGATTATTGTTTTGCTTCCATTGTTCCATCATGTATCTATAGCTTTTTGTCGTACAGTTTAAACCATCGTTATTTTTTAGTCTTGTACCCATGCAGCTGATCCACAATCTCGGTCCCTTCTCGCCCCTCAAAAGAAAACCCCGTGTGTGTGCGTGAATAATATAGAACCTGGAATTGGGAGAGTGAGAAGGTTGGTCTTTTGCAGACTTTTCTTTATGGTGTCGGAGAAGGTTCAGATGTGTGAGTTCCGATGCAGGCTTCATGAAGTATCGTGTTTTAATTTGTGACGGAATAAAGAATATGGAAGTGTTGTAAAGGTCGTTTCACGGGGGAGGAAGGGGGAGACTGGGTGGGGCTGCAAGGCTGGTATAGTAACAGACACACACACACACACACACACACACACACACACACACACACACACACACGCAGAGGCACGGACACACACACTCATGATCTCATAAGGACTCGTCTTGACATTAATTTACTGATAAGCATCCTGAGCCCAAACCCTGGCGTTCACAAACGATTGTAACTGTAACCTTTTCCCCGGCGAGGAAAAACGTTCAGATTACCAGCGCCGCAACATCAGGCTTAACTCTCAGGCATTCGAGGGCAGGGTGTGGCACTCTGGACCCCCGGAAAACGCTGTCTGGTTTTTGACTGCAACACACGAACACACAGGGATTACAGGGTGTAATTCTGTCTTTTCTTTTTTTTTTTTTTTAATGAAATACACATCTTAAAATAAGCTTTAATTTCCACACCGTTTAATGTAAAGCCCTCATCACAAAGGCATCTATTGTGTGTGTGTGTGTGTGTGTGAGTGGGTGTCTGTGTGGGTGTGTCTGTATGTGTGTGTCTGGGTGTGTGTGCTCACTTTTTAAAGTGTTCAGTTTTAAACCATTTTAAAGCTTTTCTTTATCTATTTGACGGGAAACCAGTTGAATAACTAACAGATGTCACTTGACATCATGGAATGTAAATCTAATACAACTGCAGCCATTGGAAAATTTCAATATCTGGATCGAGTCCAGTGTGTGTTTCTGTGTGTGTGTAGGCATGTCACACACCAAGTGGGATCAAAAAAGAGCATTATGTATTGAATCGTTTTTAGAGGGGGGGATTTTGCAGCAGTTTACACACAGAAATCTAGAGGATGCAGTTCTCCTCTCTTTTTCTATGAATGATATAAATGAATTGTTGATTTTAGGTGCTCGGCCTGTGAGAGCCATATGAGGGTTGATCCTAAATCAGCTGCATGGCCTCTGCAGGTGAGCTCTTTCTGTTGCCACCGGCAGGGACGTTGTTGTTATTCCCTGCCACATGTTGGCAGCAAAGAAAAGGAACAGCTGCGGCCGTAAAGGCCAGCAGGAAAAAAAAAGGTCAATGTTTTTGACCTCGGCGAGATTCGCTTGCGTCGACAACCTGAACACAAACGTACACACACACCCACACAAAGGTCATTTCTGTGTGTTGTGCCAGCTTCATATTGTCATGGTTATCCAGTAAGGACACAAATAGGAGAGGGAAACAGCGACCTGGTCATCCAGAGGCAACATCAACATTTTGAATCAGATCGAATGAGGCCTGAGACAAGCCTACACAAGATATACACGTACTTGATGGGTCCATTCACTCGTTAGCTTACCACAGTGTATTGAAACGAGACCCCTCAGCGAATAAATATCGACAACTCCTCAGTATTACGATGTGTTGGTGCGACTTGTCAATTCACCCTTTAAGGATATGATTATGTGAAACGATGATTTAACATAATGTGGCACTCGGGCAGCAGCTCTATCAGATGGGAGGAAGTGAATTTCTTCATTTCCCACACTGACAAGAAATAATGGCCGCAGATGTTTTTTCATGCCTGTCCTATCAGTTGATTCCAGATTCGATCTGCCAACTCAATTTAAATAACAAGCACTTTTTTTTTAATTTGTTTATTTTTTGTAAAGGTGGATATTGTATTGTTCTCCCCATGTCCATGTGGGTTTCCTCCGGGTTCTCGGGTTTCCATCCACTGTCCAAAATCATCCAGTCGATTCACTGGAGGCCATAAATTGCCTAGATGTGTGAGGCTAAGCAGATGGAAAGTGGGTCTGCAGCTACAGACTGCATACAATGATAGCAGCAGTGTATCTATGGCCTTGTACTGTCATGGGTTGCATGGAAGACGTGAACTTTTTCCCAAGAAAATTAGGTGACCTCTTTAAATTAGGTCTCAAAAAGTGTGCTTCTGAAAACATGCTGGACCATCTCTCAACACATTTATGATAATGAGTGAAAAGCCAAGGGGAAAAAGGATGAGTCACCCATCTCCGGGGAGATTAATGGAGGCTTCTCGCCCTGATGTCTCCTCTTCTTGTTACTCATGCGTCCTCATCGCAATCAAGAGCCTATGTTTCAGTGGGACTCCGGCTTACTGGTGACAATAGGCTTCTCACAACATCATCATGGGGCCTACTGACCGAACAGCATTAAACGACACAAGGACCATTACGAACCAAGCACAACACAAGCAGGGGAGGGAAAAAAAGAACATGAGGTTGCTGACGGCTAAAAGGCCAGTCCGGCCCGGTAATTAAATAACATGCCTCTCCTCATCTTAAACTGGATATTCATTCATGCTCTTTCCATATAACAAGGGACGGATGATCCCTTATCAGGTTACACCCTAATTAAATTTAGTTCAGGAGACAATCATGCAAAAGTGAGCTTGTAGTATCATCATGTGGATTAACCTGGTACTGCATGTTTGACACAATTTGTTTACATCTGGAAGGTATGATGTACTTATACATTATGGTACATATTTTTTGCATTTACATTTTCTGAATGTTCTTTGTGTGTGTGTGTGTGTGTGTGTGTGTGTGTGTGTGTGTGTGTGTTTGCAGGTCTATCTATTGCAGTGCGTCATGGCTCTCTGTACTCGGGACTGTCTGGGTTTAATGGAGCTCTGGGCTGCATGGCTGTGGGAGGCCTTTTTTTTAGCTTTAGTTGGAGGACACACCTCTTTGCAATCGCCAGCGGTGAGACACACACACACACACATATATTCCATTACCTTCCTTCCAAGTCAACTCAGTCTTTGAGCTCATCATTGTGTCCTTCTGCAGATATTATAGCGATATTACTTTTAAGAAATCAGCTTTGTCTAAAGAATAACAGTTACAGAAAAGCAAAGCAATATTTCCTGATATTTGGAAAACTTGCAAATAACCAAGCTTGTAGTTCTAATGCTGGTGAAGGCAAAAAATATTGACAATAAATTTAATTTCTGATTTGATGTTAACATTAATGTCAACTACACACACAGGGACACCAAATCCATTTATTTTTAAATAGAGAGTAGGCTAGAGTAGTATGTTACTTTTCCACTGAGCCAGTGGTCACTTGCTGCATCACTGCAGCTCCCAGTAAATCCTGAGCTCCTGTCTTTGCCGAGTCACCCTCCTGCTGAATCACGCCTTCCCTTGTGCGCGCGCGGGAGACGGGGACTGGGGGGTCACGTGAACACCGATGGACGAAAAACAGCTGGGGGAATATACCTCATTTGATCCCAACTCGGCGTCTGGGTAGTTTAGACTCCTTCATTTAAACTCACATTAAAATAAGATTTAGAAAAAATGCAATGCAGGTGGGAGATCATCTCGTAAAAGTCTTTATTTTTTAAGATTCTTTTCCTTGATTTTACCAAGTTAGCAATTCGTTCAATTCCAGCTGTTTACTAACACAAGCAAGGTTGTTGGTCTGGTATTTATTCAACTGGATCCACTGGATCTTGGTGACTGACAGCAGCTACTGTGTGTCTCTTCTCAACCCTAATTCATTCTTCTTCCGAACTCCTCTCATATACTTTCCGAACCTCCACCCTTGAGCCACAACTTCAGATTCCACCTAAGGTTTGATGTAAACTTCTCGGTGTGACTTGATCCTTCCTGTATCTCCCTTCGTTCCCCGTTCGGCAGCTTTTAAACATTGGCAGTGACCCTCTCTTTTTAATCAGGGATTGGTCATCTGTTCCTCCCCAGCCAATCTCCTTCCAGGAGATCCGCAGCGGTTCACCTCCATCCCTGCTATTGTGTACGTCAGCAGTGATGGAGCGAGACAGTGTTGGGGGATATATTTAGCCTTAATCTCATCTCCTGTGTCTGCAGCCTTCCTTTCTGCATACAGTGACATCGCTCTGAGCAACCTGCTCGGAACTGTGAGTACACGGAGGCACACACACACATACACACACACACACACACACACTCAAAAATCTAGGTGTACCAAGTGGCTGCGGTGTCTCTTTTGTTCTAAAAGAGCAGACGGCTTCTTCGCTCAGCCGCTGGCACGGCACTTCACCGAGTCCAGATGTGGAGGAGGAACAGCTGATATTTTAGAAAATGTGTGTAATTACACCTCCATTACAACTCCAGTCAGATTGATAATAGCTGTTTCTTCCATATCAGAATGGGAAAAGATCCAAACAGCTTATGGCAAATATTTACATATTTAACATTTACTCTGAATATTGGAAGCTGAAATTGTCAGTTTTTTTTTTTGCGGTTTTATTGATGTAAACTGAATCAGTTATGACATCATATCTGGCATCGCTTTTAATATTGAAACTGTGACACACAAGGTGTGTTGTCGACAGAAAGACATTTTTTTTCTGCGTTTATAAAAAAATTCTATTCTTTCCCTCAATTAAGTTCTGCCAATTTACACTAACCTTGAGAAAAAAATAAACTACTTTCAAAAAATGAAAGATGTGTAAATGCTGCAGTCAGAATTTAATCAAATGCCAAATTTTATTTTGTTTTGGCCACAATAAAGTATTTCTGATATATTAATAATACTTTCAAAACAGCCAGAATGAATTTGCTGTCATCAACTCTCGATCTAATAGCAAATTCAAATTACTGCCTCTCGCTTTCCGTCTAGGTGGGTCTCCCAGCGTGCAGCTGGGCAGCTACGTTGACAGCCACACTGATGCTGCTGCTTAGCGGGAGCTTAGCAGCGTACCGCATCCCCATGGGTCAGGTCAGGGCCCCTGAGAGGAACCTGTGCTCACGCAACCAGTGGGAGGCCGGGAGTACAGTCGAAAGAAGTAGTACTGATGTGTAGCGATGGGTCGTGCACACACATGCACCAATACCTGGGTTTACTGGGCCTATTCAAATCGTTTTATATCACATACTGTATTTGTAGACTAACTATCTATCTACTAAGATTCTCATTAATAGTATCAGAGTTTATCCACTCGGTGGCGACAAAGAGCCATAAATCCAATGTTGTGGCATCGCTGAAGTAGAAGTTAATAACTACTTGAGTTAGTACAAAGTCAATGTGTGGTATACCAGTGTGTGTGTGGGGGGGGGTTAATTAACTGATCATAAATTACCCCAAAACTGACCGCTTTTCATTAGTTTCTTCATCATTACCGACAAGTAGCTGTCAGAAGTTGCAGGATGATGGTTTTGAGTAGAAAAAAGGCAGCATGGGCTTTTTCAATTCTTTTCTCAAATTGATTTCTTACAAAATGAATAGAGTCATATAAAAATAAAGTAGGTAAAATGAGAAATGTAAAATGTAAATAGATAAATGCCCTCATAGCACATGCGCTGCATGCTCCCTTCCGCCTCACAGCAAGAAGGTCGCTGGTTTGATTCCTGCATGGGGCCTTTCTGTGTGGTGTCTCCATGTTCTCCCCATGTCTACTAGGTTTCCATGCAGTAGGTTCATTGGAGACCTTCAATTGTCTAAATGCGTGAATGAGAGAGTGAATGGCTGTTTGTCTCTGCGACATGTGAATGAGAGGGCGAATGGTTGAATTACATGGCGCTTGGATTGTTCCATCCCGGCTCAGAGAGGGGGAGCAGCATATGACAAAATGCAATTGGTATTTAATTAAACTATTATGGAAGTCTGGAAAAGAAGGTGCAGAGATAGAATTATAAGGAAAAGGGATGGGTTGGCTGCTGCTCAAATCAACGAAAGAAAACAAACACAAAGAGAGTCTTCATTTGGAGGACGATGCACGACAGACTTGTCCACAGGTAAAGCCACAAACAGAAGCAAAACCCACACCGCCTGAAACTGATGGGAAAACAAACAAATCAGTCAGAAACCCCAACACCCTCACATTAGTTGGGCTCACAAAGCACACAGTTAGGACAGGACAGTTAGGTTGTGTCCTTCCAAGAAGTCTGCCGACCGGTTCAGGGCCAACCCAGTTTCTCGCCCAATGACAGCTGGGATGGTGTCCAGTGGAATAGATAATGAAAGAACGAATGAACTGACAAAATTGCCTTAAAAGGAAGCAACTGGAAAATAGACACAAAAGAGACTAAGACAAGTCTGTTGAATCAGCAGGTTCAATTTCAAGATAAAACTATTGTTTAACCGGATTGAATGGAACTGTGACAAAGCAGTGAAAAATAAAAATATAGCAACAAACCAAACATGCTATGATGACGATCCAATGATTTCTAAATTTGGGCATGAGATCGTTTGCTTTGTTTGGGAGATTCGACATCTGAGAGAGTCTGGTTACATCCTTGGAACCGAACATTCCTGGTTCGATTTCCAGTTGCTCCGAGCCTGTCGAACTGCTCCCCTGGCGCTGTTCCTTCGGTGCCTTCTGCTCATGGTGTGTCCATGATGGGTTAAATGCAGTGGTCAAAATATCGCTCATGTTGCGCTCTATGTAGAACTGTATGTGACAATAAATGCATTTCTTCTTCTTCTATTTTCAGAATGCAGTCACTGTCTGCTCATGTACCGGCTCAGCTGTCTTTTTTAATTAAAGATCTTTGACTTTTCACAGCAAATAAAACAAGAAAACAACCGATGTAAAGGGAACAAAAGCATATTTTAATAGTCATGGAATCAACAATTCGGCTCAGTGAAACCAATAGTTGTTAAAATGAAAGTTTGTTATTATTTTCTGTAAAAACAGACGGGATTGTACAGTAATTATACTGTAATTTTCTTATACTCCTCCACCTCCATTACCATGCATGGACAAGTAACACACGACACATCGCACACATTGTGCACAAGATCTTGGGTGCGCACAGATGGTGACAGAATGAGGACAAGACACACACGCACTCCCACACACACACAAGCAGGAAGTGGAGGCAGAGGAGTCAGCTGCACAGGTCGGGAGGTTAAAAGGCAACTGATTCAATTATTATTACTATTATTTTTATTATTATCATTTCGTTACTGTTGAATGACAAAGTGACGTTATTTGCTGTGTTTTTTCACAGTGATTCACGTTGCCTTGGGAGATTTTTTTTTTTTTCCATTTTTTTATTACATTTGCTGGTTGCCAAACACGCAAACATTCATTAATGAATCTATTTCTTTTTTTTCCCCCCCAAACAGTCACAAGACATTCTGTCACAAACGAATGACTTTTCTTTTCTTTTATTTTCTTTTTCTTTTCTTCACAACAAGCATTACCATCTCTGATCTGGAACTAGATTTTCTCATTTTGGAACAAAGACAATGGTGATGAATGTCATAAGAAACATACAAAAGTGCCTTTCAGTCTCTGATTGATAGGTTGACTGATTGATTGATTATTGATAAAGCATAATTTAAAAAAAAAACACAAATTGAAAATATAAATATAAAGTACTCGCACAAAGAATTGTGTTCTTTAAGCTGCGTTACAAAAAATGCACATTCTTAGTTCTACATACTTTTGTTTGAAGAGTTGATTATGATGCCATTGTGCTTCTTGAAGCGATGTGGGTGTGAGTGTGTGTGTTTGTGTGCGTGCGTGCATGTGTGTGTCTGAGAGTCTGAAAGAGAGTGCTTATTTGTTTCAGAAAAAAGGCAAAGAGACAGATACCTCAGTTGTTGTGTTGGTGTTTTTTTGCAAACATGCACACACACACACACACACAAAAACACACACATACACACACACACCAGGCATGATACTTGGTGTATCGACAGCTGTGTAAATGATGTAAAACAACAGAGGTATCACTGATATTCAATAATACCCAGTGTAAACTTCAGGTGTGTGTGTGTGCGTCTAAAAAAATGGGATGATTTCCGTTCTCTTTCTTTTTCTAATGACGTTTAGTGAACATGCACTAGCATTTTATTTCCACACCGTCTTCTAAAGACTTAACACCTATAACGGCTGGAAAAAAGTCTGATAAAGAAAAAGAAGAATTGTTACTCTTACCCAGTTAAAGTGTTTCTTTGAAATCATCGGCAAACAGCCGCACAACGTATATTTCTTCATGCATGTAAACATTCATCTAGACTAAGCATGGGTGTAAACAGTGGCGCCGTGCCCGGGCCCGGTGCTAGCTGACGCTAACGGCTAAAAAACAACTTCCTGTTACTTTGAGAAGGCAAGCGAGGAGCGGGAGCAGACGTCAATCAACCACAGCTGAAGGTCAATGGTCGAGTTTCAGGATCTTATTGCCCCTGTGACAGCAATCATCATGAACTAATTCCTTCATATTTATTGTCTTAAGAGTGGCTTTTAGCTTTTTATTTCATAGAGTACTTTGCTTATAGTTTTAAGTTTTAAGCTGATGTCAAATACGCCAAAATACGATATACCAATACCAAGATACTTTTTTTCTAATATACTGCAGAGAACAAGGCGTGTCACCCTTGTTTGAAATATCCCTAAAAGCCTCCTCTTATCCCGGCAATATTATGTCATGTCGCTGTGATGAAAAACAGCATGATTTCTAAATTGAACACAATCAGAAGTCAAAATATAGAATATGTAAAATATGAAAAAAATATCAAATAAAATAATACAATATAGCATTAAATAATATAATACAATATAGCATGAAATAATATAATCTAATATCATATCATACAATATAATTTATTCAAATGGTCATTAATTGAACTGCAACTGCAACAACAGTGATAGGCAAAAAAAAAAAACACCTCCAGCTGCTGTGAGAATTCACTCCACTCCCACCTCACTCCCCTCTGTTGTCGGCCTCCTTCAAATCCAGGACCTCGAAATCCCCAGCAAGGGCTGGAGAATCAAGCCTTTTTTGGAAATTATTGTATTTTTTTTTTAAATTCTGTATGTTTTATTTTTTCTCAAAGCTTATCAGCTGCTACACTGGACTGAACACTCCATCGGTATTCCTAAGTGCCTCCTTGTTTCTATTGCATGCGTGCAAACGTCTTTCCATGTCACTGGTGGTATAAGTACGTGTGTGTTTGTGTGTGTGGGTGTGTGTGTGTATCTGTGCGTGTTTGCGTGAGTGCATTGGTGTTTACAGTAGCCTCCCCAGCACCACTCCCTCTCTGCTCCTGGCTTCTCCTCTGAGAATCTCCAGGAAGCCCAGTTTGGTCAGGAACTCCAGCCTCTGACGGTCTGTGGGCTGCACTTCGCAGAAGACACCCTGAGAACCTACACACACACAGACACAAGCGCAGGATGTGGAAACTTTCAGCAATTTGTGCACTTATGGGTGAAATGGAAAAATAACGTCTACAACTGGCAGGACAGCGGACTCCTGCTTGCACTAATGGGTTATGCATGCTGGTCCTCACCGTTGGCCTTGAGAGCAGCGAGGAGGGCGGTGAGCAGCGTCCGGCTGACGCTGACGTCCACCAGCTCGGGCAGGGCGTCTAGTCGCAACTGGGAGGGGAAGTGGTAGAGGAGTGAGTCTGGGTACTCCCCCTGGTCTTCCTCCATCAACTGGATCAAGTCCTAAGTGAAGAGGAAGAAAATACAACAGAACACAGATTGGTAAGGCTGAGAATAAAGTTTTGCGCCCTTCCTTCTCAGATCAGGGTAAAAGAAACCCCTTCACCTCATTACACGGTGTTATCAAAGATGCAAAAGGTGAAAACTGCTGCAAATTCAAATGTTGAGTGACAGGAAGAGAGGATATAGTTATTCATTTCCCTTAAGGTCTATTTTTTGCCTCTAATTTTCTTTTGCTGGATGAATGGCCCCTCCTTAAGCTGCCACCTTATCGTGGCGGAGGGGTTTGTGTGTCCCAATGATCCTGGAAGCTAGGTTGTCGGGGGGCTTCATGGCCCCCAGAAGGGTCACCCAAGGCAAACAGGTCCCAGGTGAGGGGCCAGACAAAGCGAGGCTCAGAAGACTCATGATGAAAAAGAAGTTATGACCTAGTTTTCCCCTGCCGGGACGCGCATCATTGGGGCCCCCTGAAGCCAGACCCGAGGGTGGGGCTCGATGGCGAGCGCCTGGTGGCTGGGCCTGCACTCATGGGGCTCGGCCCGGCACAGCCCGAAAGGACGACATGGGTCCCCCCTTCCCCTGGGCTCACCACCCACAGGAATGGCCAAGGGAGTCGGTGTGAGCGGGGCGGTGGCTGGAGGGGGGGACCTTGGCGGGCGACCCTAGGCTGCAGAAGCTGGCTCTAGGGACATGGAATATCACCTCTCTGGCGGGAAAGGGCCCGAGCTGGTGCACGAGGCTGAGATATTCCGACTAGATACAGTTGGACTCACCTCGACGCACAGCGTGGGGTCTGGAACCAGGCCTCTCGAGAGGGGCTGGACTCTTTTCTACTCTGGAGTTGCCCCCGGCAAGAGACACCGGGCAGGAGTGGGCATATTGATTGCCCCCCCGACTCGGCGCCTGCACGTTGGGGCTCAATCCGGTGGACGAGAGGGTAGCCTGGGGGGGACGGGTTCTGACTGTTGTGGCTATGCACCCAACAGCAGCTAAGTATACCCACCCTTCTTGGGGTCCTTAGAGGGGCTGCTCAAGAGCGCTCCTTCTTGGGACTCCCTCGTTCTACTGGGACTGAGACTTCAACGCTCACGTGGGCAATGACAGTGGGCGTGATCGGGAGGAACGGCCCCCCCGATCTGAACCCGAGTGGTGTTTTGTTATCGGACTTCTGTGCTCGTTACGGATTGTCCATAACGAACACCATGTTCAGGCATAAAGGTATCCATATGTGCACTTGGCACCAACGCACCAGGCTACAGTTCTTTGATGGACCTTGTGGTCGTATCGTTGGACTTGCGGCCGGATGTCCTGGACCCTCGGGTGAAGAGAGGGGCGGCGCTGTCAACTGATCACCACCTGGTGGTGAGTTGGCTCCGATGGTGGGGGAGGATGTCGGTCAGACCTGGCAGACCCAAACATAATGTGACGGTCTGCTGGGTACGTCTGGCAGAGTCCCCTGTCAGAAGTAGCTTCAACACCCAAACAAAACTGCACGGTTGTCGTTTCTTATAGCTGCCACTAGATGGCGCCAACACGCACGACAACTGTCGCTGAAAAAAAAAGTCATGGGGAGATTTCACGTTGCTTGGTAACCATAAAGTAAAAAGCCTTGCAGAAAGACTTCATCTTAAAAAGACAGAGGTCTGGATAAGTATCATTTAGTTTTAAAGCCTATCTGAGGCTTTTAATTTATAAAGTCTAACTTGGCCCATTGAACTTAATGTGTCCCTTTTTTTTTCGTTTTGAGGTGACAAGATTATAAGGGAAATGGAATCAGAGTTTATTTCATTTAACTTTATTTTATTCATTTTGTTTTATTTAGTCAATATAAACTGCATAAACAGTAAGAATACAAATAAATAAATCAATATATCTCCCTTTGACATCTGTTGGGGAAATGAAGTGTGGTGAAAATGAAAGTTGTTCAAAGCCACCCAGGGTTGCGGTGTGACGGACACAGTGGGGAGTGCAGGGAAAGCCTAATCCTCCTCGCAGCTGAAAGGGGGAGTCAGACAGCGTCCATTCCGATCGCCACTGACGATTAAACGCTCAACTGTGTGTTATTACGGTCAGAAGAAGACTGCGGCCATCTGTGTCAGTTCCTGTGGATCACGGCTAGTGGTTAACAATAAAAACGGATGCGTCACAAGGTTCGAGTGAGAGCTGGCGATGGTGTTTGGGGTCGACACTGATACCAGTGTGTGATAGCAAATATTACAGTTGTGTTATTACTTATATATGAAATGTAAGTAACACGTTCTAACATAACACGATGATGTTCAGTATTCCTGCTTTTTTCTTGTAGGAAAATTTAGACTTTATGCCATGTTCAAATTTAGAATATTTCTTGCTATTTTTTTAGTAGCATAATGAGCTGCTATTTCTAGGATACTACCATTATATTGTTTAGGATTTTGAATACAACCTATGTGAGCTGCACATGATTTCATCGAGTTAGTAAATTCATTCATTCACTCATCATTTATACTGTGTTTCCTGCACTCTGGGTTGCGGTGGTTGAGAGGAAGGGTTCACCGTGCACCAGTCACCAGTCGATCGCAGGGCCACACATAGACATACAACCATTCAGACGTCTGGCCCAACATTGTTACATTGTTAATCACAAATGTGATAAAAATGAATAAAGAAGAATAAATGAAATTAAAGCATGGCTTACTTCAATGTTATTGGTTTTCTGAAAAAACCTGCAGCCCCAGTTTCGTGTCTAAAATATCAACGCCTAAGGCTCCAGTCCAGTCTCTGAAGCTTTGCTTTTTACCTGCGTGTATCACACAGCCCGCGTACACACACAAACACACACACACTTGTCAGCGGGTGTCTTTGCATCTGAGCAGGAGCCAGATGGTGAGTCTGCAGGTACTGATGCAGTGATATTTGTTACTGGCCATATACACACTTCCATGTGTCAGGGTTTTGTCGGTAACAAGGGTAAATGTTTTCCTCTCCAGCGTTGCCTCTTGGATAAGGGGATTTTAAAACAGACTGAAACATATTTACGCACCTGTGTGTTGGAGTGCACGTTGCCCCCTTTCGGCGGGTATTTGTCCCTCATGGCGGGTAACCAGCTGGCCTGACAGCGCTTGGCGAACGTGCGGACGTCCAAGACGCCAAGGACACAGCCGCAAACGCCCATCTCGTCCTCCAAGACAAAGCTGTACTCGGGGCACAGGGCGAGGTAGGAGCCGAGACATCTGGTGGACGGGTTAGGAATGATTACTTTTCTTACCCAGCGCGAAAAAAAAACCTAGATTGTTCTTGTGTTGCTCATTCTTCAACGTTCACCTGTCTCCAATGACATCCGGGTGAACGGAGCTTGACTCCTGGCCGCCCTGAGTCCTCAGGTGAAGTTGCCGCACCATCCGATACAACTCCACCTAAGTAACCAAAAGAGCTGCGTGAGCAGTTCAGCAGGTTCCGTGCACGATGATAATACAATAATATCAAGATGTAAAACTGATTTGATTGCATTGTGAAAAAGATCACATTACGTAAAGTGCATTTCACAGGATGGTACAAGGTTATTGCTATTACCTTATTATTCCCAATTAACCAAGCTTGAGTGCATTTAAACAAACAAACCATAATTCTAGTAATAATATTTTTTAGATTTTATTCCATAACTGAAACAGAAGGGGAATTAGAAAGGAGCGGATAATGATTTTTTTTTAACACCTTTAAAAAAGGTTGGGACTACCTTGTCTTTGTTGTGGTACAGCCTGATGTTGTAGAGACGTGAGGTGGGGAAGAGAGGAGGAGGGTGAGTGAAGAGTTCGCTGTTACTGCCTATTGGGAGGAGCATCTCCAAAAACACACACAAAAATTAGCAGCAGCCAGATATTTGTTTCAGTCAAACAAATCACGTTCAAAAACCAAAACCCCTACCTGCACTTCCCCAGACACGCCCCCTTTAAACACCCACGGCTCTGCCTCCACACCCAGGAGGTCCGCCCCAGTGGTCTTCCCACACCCTAACACACACACACACACACACACACACACACACACACACACAAGTCTGAAAAGTCACACTGATGCAAATTTAACATGGCAGATTGAAAAAGTTAAAACGCCCTTAAAAATTAATGCCACCATAAGGGTTCAAGATAGCGATGGGAAATTCAATTCTTTTTACGGATTCTTTTTGAGTCATTTGAGTCACAGAGTCAGCCAGCTGTTTTCCGGTTGGTGCGGCTACTCTAAGCTACAGAGTGAGTTGTTTGTTTTGTGAGTGGGGAGGGTTACTGTTAGCAAATGAGGGAATCATTGAGTTACTGATTGACTCGTTCATTTTGTGAGTGGAGATGGATACTGTGAGCTCTCTGTGATTCACAACTCATGGCAGGGAGGGAAAGGGGGACATGAGCTGAAACGAAACACCAGAGCAGTTGCTCTTCCCACCACGTTGATACAGTTATTAACTTGATATGTTTATACAATGCATTTAGAATAGAAGTTGTATAATTGTGACATATTGTCTCGTCTCTTATTTGCACCCGGCAGTAGCAGGGCCAAATTAATCGACGAGTTAGAGACAAGGAATCATGATTCATGAGTCCGTAGAATGACTCTCGGGTTTTGACGATTCATTCAAGACTCAAATGTCAAAGGATTCAGGATATTTCAGCATAACTTTTGCCGCCAGAAGATTAAGTTAAACTTTCATGACGGCGCCATCAATATTTCAAGTGCAACTGATGTCCCTCCATTTTCATCGAAACGTCGTCATGCATGCTTTATTGAGCTGAGAAATAATGACAGAAGCCCGGGTGTAAATGCATCCCGTTCAATGCTCATCCAGTAAAAAGCTGCTCTCACACTCATCAGCTGGCAGGGAGGGAAGTGAAAAGTCATGCCTACTCACAATGAAAGCAATTCCTCCAAGAGCCCAGGGTGGAGCTGTCACTTAACACTCGTCCATCTGAGAGTTTTAGATGGGAAGGCAGGGAACAGAGCCAGGGAAGAGGCGGTTTCATTATCATTATCATTATCAACAGAGCCTTTTTCAAATCTGAGCCTCGTTCCAGGTCAAAGGGACACTTTCGCCTCCACTGCTACAAAATGCTTGATGGTGAGAGATATAGAGGTCCTGACCTCCTTCTGTAGTCCTCCACTGTCTTGACATTACTCTGAAAAGTGTCTTGTCATTGTGTTTTCAGTCAATCGCACTGACTGTGTCATAAACTACATTGCAACTAGCTGCTCTTAGATATATTTGAAAAAAAAATCCGAATTGCAGATATATTTGTTTGTTTTCGATTTCACAAAAAATCTTTTGAATGCTTTGTATTGGTCAACTGGTGTATCAACTGGTGAATTAAAAGTACTTTTACAGCAAATACATCCTTTCCTACAAACTGAGCGTATCATTGTAATGCATGGTAAAATACATCAACAAATAATGTCACAGAAAATAAATTTAAAACTAATGGTGTGCACAAAATTAATGCATTTAGCCTGGTTACAGTTCATAATATAGAGCAGTACATGCAGAGCTCAAAAAATGTATAATACTATGATGTACTTTACAGCATTTGCTATGTAATCCTCTTCTACAGTATGCTACGTTTTATTTCAACAAACGTCTGTAACATTACATTATAAATTTAATGCTATGACAACAAACTATACAATCCTATTTTACTATAATGCAGTATATTATGGTACTTTGCCAAATATCATTATTGTATTCTACTTTTTACTATACTATTTTGCTATACAGCAGTACACAACAGTATTTTGCTCTATGCTGATACAGTATTCTATTTCATAATATAAAATAAGATATAATACAATACAGAACTATACTATACTATATTATATTGTACTAGGATATAATACAACATAATATAATTAATATTATATAACTATATACTATAATATAATATAATATAATATAATATAATATAATATAATATAATATAATATAATATAATATAATATAATATAATATAATATAATATAATAATATAATATAATATAATATAATATAATTTACCATGTTGTGCCATGCTCCATTGAATTTTTACATGTTGTCCTACACTGTACCATACTATAGCAGAGCACACCATACATAGAATAGTAACTTATGTAATGAGAGACAGTAGGGATTGCAGAATTTTGATGGTATCATGTTGTAGAAAAAAAGAATGAAAGGAAAAAATACATTTGTGAGACACAGAGGGCAAGGCTACTGTTCAACACTACCTATTATTTACAGTATGACAGTGTGAATTGCTGCATCGTCCTCACCCAGCCAGCATATGAAGGCCTTAGCCACCAGTGCGGTGTTCCTCAGGTCCCACACGTAAGGGTAGAGATCATAGAGCACCGCCCTGTTCGCTCCACCTACCACGCTGCAGTGGAGCTGTGCTATGTCTTCACACAGGGAAAGGAACCGGGAGGCTCGGCCACGCCATTCATCAACCTGTGGTGATTGATCAAACTTGTGGGCACACATTGTTGCGACTGTAGATGTTGATCTAAATTTACGCTGAAAGTACAGATTGGTACACTCCTTTAGTAAAATTACACAATAACAAAGACCAATAACGGTAAACCCCGACCCTAACCTTCTGAGGTGGAGTTTTCTTGTTGTTAGCACCAACCAGATGACAGTTTGATTTCAGCCAGGTCAGATCCTGCAGCAGCTTCTGAGCCGACGGTCCGTGCTCGTGGGGCAGATAATGAAGTCCAACGAGCAACCGAACCTGGGACTCACTCAGCGAGCCCTTCCCACCGCAGAGCCCCCGACCCTGGACCTTCTGCCCCCAGCCTCCGCCTGAAACCGCCCTGGGTCTGAATCCAGGAGATTGCTGAATGGGTTGACAGGTCTGGCTCAGCTTTCTCTTCTCCCCCTCCTTCTCCCCTTTGGTGGGTGAGGGCGGTGGCGATCCAGAGTTGAGGGGGAAGACGGGGAGCTTGGCCACGATGGCTGTGCCTCTGAAGCCGGAAGAGCAGTCGGACCTGTCGGGGGTTTTGCTTCGAGATGTCGGGGTAGAAGAGCGCTGATCTGTCCTTGAACCCTGCCGACCTGCGTTACGAGGTTATATTTTGAAGCTTACAGATCCTTTCTGATGCACCGCTCATTTTTCACTCTTTCGACATCTACCTGCTTGGAGTGGCTGGTTGAGTTCTTCCATCCAGTCACGCAGCGCGGCGGACAGAGCTCTATCTGGGCAGTATTCGCACTCCTCATCTGGAACACATGGGACGTTTTTTGCTGCTTGCGTGCCAAAACATAACACGGACCCAGTTCCTTCTCGCTTTCTTGCAACCATTCCCCCTTCATTCCTCTCCAGATCACAAACATCAGTGTACCCTTTGTCTTTTTCTCATTTTCGATCCCTCAAAGTGCTTTTCATCCACATACCCTCTTCTATTTTAATTAGGCAGAAATTAACTCTCAACATGAATTATTACTTTTGTAGCGCAATCCTCGCCTTTCCACTTGAATTGGTTTCCTTTGATCAGAATCAAGAGGAAAAATTGTTAATGAGTGAAATTGGTAACCGTTCAACACCAAACGAGAATTGAATCAAGTGAGATACCAAGCAGTGCTGGCTTATTAAACACCTCCTCCTGGAAGCGCAAAGTCCAAGGATGATCTCCGGGATCATCAGGGCCCCATCCTCCCCTCCGTTCTTACCCATCACATTCATCCCCGTACCTTTTCTTTCCTCTTTTCCAGCTCGGTACCAGCTCCCTAGTGTGTGCAGGGGGATGTAGTTGGCTTCAAATTCACAGTTGGGGTTGAGCAGCAAGCCCCTCAGGCGGCCCCTCAGCTGTGGCTCTCGGCCCTTGAAGGGACCCAGGAAGAGGCGTCTGGAGTCGTAGTCGTTGGCGTGCAGATTGTCCCAGATGAGCGGCGGGCGCTGGAGGACGGACACCACCTCAGCCAGGCAATCCACAGACAGCTTCCTGGAGATGACCTTGCTGCCTATTGGAGATGGGTTGAAGGGCAAACAGTGACGAGCAGCTGACTAAAGATTGCGTCAATAGAATAGGTGGATCAGGTGTAATCACACCTTCAGGGATATTGAGAAAATATGCAAGATATGCAGATATCAACAGTCTTTCTTGATCCACTCAGGAATCACTGTATTTTCAAAAAAAAATCATTGATTTTTTTTTCTTTGCTTTTGGGTTGAATTCACCAAATTATAGGGGCGGCGTAGTGCAGGAGGTAGAGCAATCGTCTTTGGAACCGAACCTTCCTGTTTCAATTCCCCGCTCCTCCTAGTGTGTCGAAGGGTTGTTGAGCAAGACGCTGAACCCCTAACTGCTCCCCTGGCGCTGGTAGACGTCAGCCAACTCCTCATGGTTCATCCATGATGGGTTAAATGCAGCGAACAAATTTCCCCAAGAGGGATTAATAAAGTATCCATTATTAAATGGTTTGTGTAGTAATTTAGAAAAATAAACCCTGTTATCCTGCCCCACCCATGTTGTCCCGTGACTGTTTGGGAACAATGAGAAATTAGCATAAACTTAAAAAGACAGCAAGAAACAGCTGAGAAAATATAGGAGAATTCCAACAAAAATAAATATATTGATATTGATAAATATCTCAAAATTGCCAGAGATGAAAGCAGTTACAAGAAAATAACCACAAAACTTTTACAGTCTCCTCTTCCTTTCGCCTTCCTCCTTTCAGGGGTCACCGCAGCCAAACACACCACTCACACCAAACTCATTTCATGTCCTCATCCCCTCCATCTGTAAATCTCCTCTAAGGTCTTCCTCTAGTCCTCCTGCCTGGCATGTCCAACCTTCTTCTATTCAGATGCTCACTACCTCTCTTACTAAATAGACTAAAATACTAAAATACTCCTACTAAAATAGACATAAAATCTTTCTGCGTGAGAAAGTTTTTAATGAGTCTCGCCTCCAGTTACGCTGCCATAGCCTTCCTCCACTTCTCTCATTCCTTCCACTCCTCCTATCCTGCCTACACGTGTGTTTTCTCATTTCGCAGGTTCCCAGGGGGCTAGCCTGATCTACACTAGCGGTCCAGCAGCCACAATTTTTACTTCTTTTATGAATATTAAAAGGTATTATTGTATCATTTCAGCTATTTGCATGTAAGGTTGTAAAAAGCAGTGTTTGCCCAGAGTAACACCCAGAATCTCATCACTGTATTACAACGTATTATACAGTCATATGTCAGCTGTCACATTGTGCAATACTGGAACAATAGGCATGGAGAACATTCAGACAAACAATGACATTCAGAGAATAGCGAGAAGAGTGGGCAATAAATGTGCGCAGGTTTCTACTTTGCTTCCGAGCGTGCGTGTGGTCGGGCTGGTACCTAAAATGTTATTTTTCATACCACGAAGGAGGATGTGAACGCTTTTGTGCCTGAACCTATTTGCATGTGCACGTGTGGGATTCTTTTTTGTGGGAAGCTGTCCTTGGAAGCTTTGCTCTGATGTGTGTCAACACGCCTCACCTGTCCATATCACCGTTATGTTGGGGAGCAAATCTTCTCCAATAGTTTGCAGGTAAGGAGACTTGGATATGCTGGGAGAGCACAGAGAGCCACAGTATTCTGCGGGGAAAAAAGGAGCCAGCCCAGTTCCGCCATCGGGTTCCACACACAAATCCAGATGTTTTCAAATCTGCTCAAAGTTTACCTGTCGGGCAGAAGAGGAAGACGGGTGGTTCCCCCAGGAACCGGTAAATCTCATTTGTTACCGTCACCTGAGCGTGGGCAAATGAGGTGAAGGCCTCACTGTCCGCTTGACACATGGAGTGATCGATGTCGTCGAACAGGATGGCGAACGCCTGGCAACCGAGATCCGAGACCTGAAACCAGACGGGTGCACGGTTACACAGGGTCATACTCCATAGATAGCGCGTGTGTGTGTGTGTTACGCGCCTGTCTCAGCTTGCGTTTGAGCAGCGTCAAGTCGCAAGACGAGGAGAAGACGATGTCCTGACCAGGGGAGAGAGCGTAAACAAACCTCAGGCCTCTGGACTGGGCCTCCACTATCAGAGTACGCAGCTGTCCTGGGTGGAGAAGACAGGTATGAACGTTAAAGAAAGAGCGCCCTGGCCACGTCCGTCTCAATATATTATCACTAAAAACTTTCAGTCTGGGATTTAAAACTGCTAGTTTTAATAGTCATCCATGGCAGGCAAGTATGATATAAACAGCAATGCCCCAACTTGAATGGCACACTGTGTCCCCCTGGGTATGACTTACAGTATAAGGGCCAACGTCAAAGTGTCGATTGTACTCTTGGGGAGTGGAGATAAAGAAGGCGGAGGATTTTAAGTATTGTCCAGAGCTACGGAGAGGATGGAGAAGATGTGAAAAAACGCATAGGAGGTTGGAACGGGTGGAGAAAAGTGTGATAAAAGAGTATTGGCAAGAATGAAAGGAAAGGTGGGGAAGACTGAGGAAAAGACGGGAAGCAGAGGTGGAGGCAGCAGAGATGACGATGCTGAGGTTCTCTTTAGGAGTGAGAAGGACGGAGAGGATCAGGAACGAGTCCATCACAGAGACGGCACATGTGAGATGTCCTGGAGGTTAAGTCAGACTGAGATGGTTTGGACAAGGACAGAGGCGGGATGGTGAGGATCTGGGTAAGAAGAATGCTGAGGTTGGAGCTGCCAGGCAGGAGGACTAGAAGAAGAATGAAGAGGAGATTTATGGATGAAGGGAAATTGGACATGGAGTTAGATGGTGTGAGAGAAGAGAATGCAGAGGAGAGGGTTAGATGGAGGCAGGTGGTCGGCAAGTGGTGATTTGCGATTTGATAAGTGTTTCATATATGTTTCATTTATGGGAAAAGAATACGCATGGATGCAAAACACATGAAGTGCAAGGTAACATGCAGGTGATTTTCATGCTTTCCAACATTTACAGTCACTATTTCTCTCCTCAGGCTCTAGGTGGGTCAGTCAATAAGCGATAAAAGCCACTCTCCATTCAAGTCATTAATAACTGAAAAAAACATTCTCTCTCTCACAAACACACACTCACACTCAGCGGTACACTGTGTTTTCAATATTGTTTCATCCACGGGCTATTTTTACATAAATCCCAGGTTCCCCGAGCAGCTTCGAGCAGCTGCGAGAACACCCCGGTCCACTGCATAACTCAGTTCTCTCCCTCGATATATACATAATGTATTGAGTTGTAGTTGTCGGGTGAGGTCGGCGTACTTTAAATAAGCGTTTGCACCTGCACTCTTGGGAAATAACGGGCGGGTACACAATGATTTCTATTCAATGTGCGCTAATAACTGCTCGGCTCAAATGTAAAATCTTGTTTATTTGAATCCTTGTCGCTCATAGTTAATTTTTAATAGGATTCCGCAAGGACAGTACAGGGCAGGATGTTTTAATTCTCACCCTCTTCTTCGGGAGAGTAGACCTCTCTCCACAGCAGTCTGTGCTTCAGGTCATCTTTTGGACCGTACAGGTAAGTGTTCAAGCCCCACTGCTGCATCCTGCCGCGGGAAGACAGAGAGCAGAGGGAGATGCAGAAGCCGTTCAGCTAATTGGGGGAGAAGGTGTTTGCCCCCTAAGTAAGGACGTGAAAGAGAGAAAATGCACATCTTTAACAAGACACATTCATTATCTGCAATGCTTATCTTGCACTCAGGGTCACGGGGCTGTTGGAGCCCATCCCAGGTGTCACCATATAAATAAATATGTATACACACACATATATGTAAAGTGTCGGCTTACTTAAAATAATTTTCAAGATTTTCAAAAAATACAAAAAAATGAGCAATAAGTTGAATAAGAAGTTGATTAACACAAAAAAAAAATTGTCAAAAAATGACTTAGGCAGTTATTTTAAGAGGGTGATGGTAGATATTATTATATACTGTGTATATTCAATGGTTTTTTTTTCATTACCATTGAGGTTTATTCAACTTCTTGACATTCTGATGGAAACTAATGCTTGACTTAAAAACTTATTAGGTCTACAGTTATGATACATGAAATTAACCTATGGGGTGGTCTGAAAGTTGAATTTGTTTTCTTTTTGACAGTGTGTAGACACCATCAAGTATCCTTTGTAATCGGCATATACCTTCACAAATGCCTCAAATTTCTTTCTTTGGCATAAACAGATTGCAACTATAATGAGTTTGTTTTTTATCCAGCGGGACCCCTGAGGGGGTAAGCACTTCAGAGCCGAGAGGGAGACAAAGACAGACGGGGGTAAATATTACAGGATATCCACTGTATTGATCCTGCTACTCTGGAAACGTGCTAAGTTACAGGAAATAAGCTCCTGAATTATGAATAGTGTATAGTACGAGGAGTGAAACATTATCTGCATGAGAACGCATTTACTCAATCATACACAAAAACATCTCCCTCCACTCGCCAAAAGCAGACAGGCCTTTGTCTTTCTTGTCGAACCGTGGGTGGACTGAGTTCTCTCAATCGCGACATCACTTCCTGGACAGATGGTATGTAAGTCGCCTCCACAAGCGACCGCACACACAAATACACACACACACACACACACACACACATACGTACGCTGTAAACACATCCACAGACGCACTCTGCCAAACTTACGCAATGCTCGGCTTTGTGAATTTCGCCCGCACTCGCGTCTGAAAAAGACCAAGCTATAAATAAAAACCTGGAGCCCACACACTCAGCTGCAGCCTGCCACAGCGGGAAGTCAGAATTCGTCCCCGGCCGTGCTTGCAGATCGTCGACGTCCTGCGATGTGAAACTCTTTTCAGCGCAACTTTTCTGTCCAAGCGGTGCCCGAGCAGTCCGGAAAATGGCCTCCACTTATGTGGTGCTTTGAAAGCACAAGGTGTGAAAACTAGGTGGCATTCACCCATTCACTCACACAAGAGCGGTGTCTTGCCCAAGGGCATGTCGGCATGCAGAATAAAATACCCGAGAAACCAATTTTCTGCATTTTCATACTCGCCATAGCATTTCTTAGCACTTGTGGATGAGAACGTAAGTGGGCCCATCTGTCCCTGAACGCAACTGCAGATGTTCATGACCCCTTTTGGATGGATTCTATCGGCTCTTCTAATTTTAGATCTGACTGAGGGCTATACATTGCTATTCACTGAAAAGTCGCAAATGCTGCCCTTTTTTATTTGCGATAATCTTTCCGGTTTTCACTTATTACTAGGTATTTCCTCCCACACCTGAGTAAGTACCATGTACTTACAGAGCACATTTCACAAACGCAATACACAATCGTAATGGGCTTCACCATAAAAACAACCATTGAGTTACAAGTAACAGATATAGAGGTTTAATCTGAATTAAAGATGAATAAGAAAAAATAGCAGCTTCACAGTAATGCTTAGCTGCTTTGAGAGTTGATTAAAATCATATGATAAAGTGTGATATTCTTGATTGGTATACTACATTAGAATAAAAAATGCGCAAACCATCCGTGGAACGGCTTGCGTGTCAGGTCGTGTTTCTGTCTTTTTTAAGAAGCACACAGATGTCGGTATGAATTGAACATGATGATTTGCTTGGCGGCAGCACAGCCTCAACGTATTTAAGAGCAGCGGAGAGCAGAGAGAAGCAGACGGAGCAGCTTCTCTCTGGAGGCGCTGATCGCTGCCACTGCATTGGCGAGTGAACTACAAAACTGTGTCATGGGTCCCAGCGGGGGGTGGGGGGTGGGGTGGGGTGGGGTGACAACTCGTCCCACTCCCCTCTAGTATGTAAGACGAGAATTAATTGGTTCCTCAAGAGGGCAAGGTATCAAGGAAGAATGCCACATTCTCATTTGTTAGGGGAAATCCAAAACTCCTTTCAGGGGTTGGGTCGATCAACTGCATTCCATTGCTGCGACACATTCCCAATTAATTTCAAATTAAATGGAGCAAGAGACATTTATTGAACCATGGTGCGGGGCCCAAGCTCGACAAACCCATTGAAACCAGCAGGGCGGCGCAAGACAAACAACATCTAGCAGAAACATCTGATCTGGGGGCGGCTGTGACTCAGTTGGTGGAACGGGCGTCCGTCCAACTGGAAGGTTGGCGGTTTGATCCTTTGCATGGCAGTTCTGCCACCATCAGTGTGCTCATGTGAATGGATGAATGAGCATTGAGATGGCAAGGTGTGAAAGCGCTATACAAGCCGTGACCATCTTAATTTCCATTAACTCTTTGATTTTGAAAATAAACTATGATTCCACCAGCATTAGCCATCACTGAGCTCCCAGCTCCGTTAAAATCCTGTATTTGCATACATCAGAAAAAAAGAAAAACACAAACAGCAAATGCAAGCTATTGGTACCGGTTAAAAGTATCCAGCCCTTTGTCCAGTGTGTTCGAATTAGCTGCTCTGTAATCCAGCTATTTATATATTCTCTTTTTTCTCTTTCACTCAAGTTGCATTAAATTAGTCTTTTCCTACTCTTTCGCGTGATAATGTAATTCAGTATTCTGTATCAATTAACCATCCTGTTCACGGCTCTGGGGTTTCCATGAGCGTGCTGCAAGCGCGGCGGCCCATCAGGCAAGCATGTACACTACAAACTACAGAAACAGCGGGGGGCATGAGGAGGGTGGGTGGATGAAGGCTGTTATGTAGATGGCTAGAAAGCTCAATGCTTCAATTGGATAAATGGCTGCTTTACAGGTTTTGATTAAAAATATACATAAAATCCTTCCATTACTCATCTGTTCGATAGTAGAAAAAAGCCAGGGTGTAACCTGAACCGATATCGCTCATGAAGAGACATAGGCATTCAAATCTATCTTGAATTAACCTATGAATTAATAAATCTGGAGGAGAAAGTAATCCAGTATATTTCTATATTCCTGCCTGCATGAAAATATTTGCTTAATTGCTTCCATTTAAGATCAATATGGCTCAGTGTTTTGTTGTTTTTTTCCAGCCTGTTTTTTTGTCTTCACAGACGGAGCCTCGGGCCAGAGGGATCAACCCACCCTTTGCTTCAAAGTCATTCCGCATCAGTGATTTCTCCCCGGTCTGGATGAGGTCGGCTCAGAGGTGTCAGGCGGTTGACTCCGGAGCTCACGCTATTTTATGTTTTGAGTGTGAAGAGGCCCCAGAAACAAAGAAAACCGAGCAGGTTCATGAGACAAATGTATGCGTGTGTACAGCGCCGGAAGAAGGCCGGCACACAGCTCATTTATTAGTTTGGTCCCCGAGAGGAGCGATGACACACGTACCATTGGAAGAGAACCTTCCTCTGATCCATAGACCACGGCCTCCCGTAGAAACCTGTGAGGGGAAATGTAAACATACAAGTGCATGAGCGCTCATTTCTGTCAAGGCTGTGTAATGAGCGAGAACGTAAATATCTTACACGTTCTCATCCCATGAAGAATTTTCCATTAGCGTCACATACAGACGGATTGGGGACACCCCTTTTTTTTTTTTTTTTCGACAAACCATGGAGCATCATGTCAAAATCAACCTCAGTATCTACATCGAAACCCAGTCCAAATTAAGGCGGGGTTTGTAAATTCTACATTTTTGTGTTTGAAATTAAAAAATCGCGTTCCTCCTCTGAAGCTGTAGCAGAAAATAGACACGTGTCCAGGTTCGTCGAAAAACAACGAGAAAGGGGCGTCCAATGTGTTGGTACATGATGGAGGCGTGGGAGTGAGAACTTCGAATATCGGGACGTTTAAGAGCTATCTTGAACACCAATATCCTGCATCAGACAACACAAATAGAATTAGTTTATCCACAACACATGCTTTCTAGTATCTCTGTATTTGTCCAAAGCTGACACATTCTAATACAGATTTTAGAAACGTTTGGATTTTTAATTGTTTTTTCCTTTTGCTGATTGTTCATTTCCTTGAGATTCTTAGGTAGTGTTCTGCTTACTGTCACAAGTGACCAACTGCCATTTTACTCAAGGCATCTGTCTATCATTTGAAATTCCAATATTCTAAATGTACATTGTGAAATAATGTATAACAGTTCTTGAGAACATACCATGACTTCAATCATTCATAAATTCATTATCAATACCAGCTGTCATTGGAGAAGAGGCGAGGTCCAGCCTGGACCGGTCGCCAGTCGATCACTGGGCCACATATAGAGACAAACAACCAAACAACCGTTAACTCTCTCAGTCACACGTCATGCGATGACATACAAACATGAATTTTCTCATTCACAAGTCACATAGAGACATACAAACATTCACTCTCTAGTGGCTGCCTTCTGCTCATGTTTCATCCATGATGGGTTAAACGCAGTAGTCAAATTTAGCTGTGATGCTGCTATTCATATATCACTGAATGTGACAAATCCAGAGATTTCTATACATACATTCACTCTCATTCACATGTTATATAGAGACAAACATTCACTCTCTCATTCATGCCTCATATGAAGATATACAAACAGGACATTCACTCGCATTTCTATAGAGATTCTCAGTCATCCAGGTCATGGTTAACGCTCCTCAAATCTTATCGTGGCAACCTGATTTCTGCAAAACAACTATTTCATTAACATAACAGGCCAACTTGGCCTCCGACCTCTTTCCAGAGTTGATATAAATCGAAAAACTCCCCACAGTCCATTGGAACTGAAGAAGCCTCTCGGATGAGAGGTGAAACATCTTCAAGGGAAGAAATTATGTCCAGTTGCCATGTTAAGATTCGACAAGGATTCACTCTCATCCACACGTTATATGGAGACATACAAACATTCACTTTCTCATTCACACATGTGGGCAATTTAGGGTCTCCACTGAAGCTACTGCATGCTTTCGGGCTGTGGGAGGAAACCGGAGAATCCGGAGAAAACCGACGCAGACGCGGGGAGAACATGCAAACGCAATACAGATAGGCCTCCTGGAGGAATCAAACGAAGGGAGTTCTTCTTGCGTGGCGTCAACGCCGTATATCATATCTACTAATATATATCAGCATATTGACCAGCTTGGATGTAAATCAGCACCGGCTGAGACAACCACACTTGAGATGCATTTGGATAATTAACCTGTTCGCTGTTGCATGCAGCTGCAGCCGAGCATCTTTCACACACATCTTTCTCTTGCACGTTTCTGCTCATACTCTGAATATTCAAGTGTAGAGGTTCCTCCTGAGGTTTCTTCTGATGCCACCCCACCCCCCTAAAATTTTCCTTTGGTTGTCTCCTATGTTTCCAGGCCAGGAAGACTCTGCTGTTGCATGAATGGCAAAGCCCACTGAGGCCCGGTGAGATTTAGATTTTTTAGAAATGACTTGACAAGAAAGCAGATTTTCCGTTTTCTTCCATTGAATGTGTGTTGATTGAAAATGCATCGTGGAGTCTTTGAAATCGCGTTTGTGCTCTTTATTGTTTTCACTCCAACTAAACACTGCAGCGGATAACCAGAAACTGGGCAGTTATCGGCTCTTGTGTAGCTTACTTACTCTCATCCCCTCTGTGTTTGGCGGAGGCATAATTCATCTTCGGCTACGCTCTCCATCACATCCGCTATTAATAGAAACAGGAGCATCTCCAATGTCCCCTTCCCTCTTTTGTGCTTTCTGAATAAGTCTGCAATGTATGTGTGTGTGCATTCGTCTATGCACGATAAGTGGGTCAGTAGTGGGAAATAAATCACATCCATTTCCCATCCGGACGGTCCAACATGCCAGCTTTTTTTGTACATGTACGTGCACGTGTCTGCTTTTGTGCACGTACGTGTCCTGCAGAGTGCTCCCCATCGAGCCAGACCCAATTACCACCTCTGAATGTCACCCCATGGGACAAAACCACACAGGTTCGTGTTGGTCTATTAGAAGTCGAACATGCGAGGCTCACGTTAGAGCTGCATGATAAATCTGTGTGTGTGTGTGTGTGTGTGTGTGTGTGTGTGCATGCGTGAGCAAATATTCACATCACAACCAACACACCGTGGACGGCTGCAACAGCAGAGATAGTGATTTTCATAGAACTGTGAAGTCTAAACTGTTGAAACAAAAGCACTCTGCGTAATGTTACAGAATATTTCTCCCGGTACAAGCCAACTGTTCCCAGCTGCGTTTCTTTGCCACCTTGAAATTAAATAATGACAAACACGTGTAACAAATGCGGACTATTCCAGCTTTTCACAGACATGTCATTGTATGCTGTCTCTGCTGATCATACTTTACGAATCAGTGTTCGTCAAGCTTGATATTCAGTCAGTTTTTTTTTTGCCATACCTACACTCTTAATGGCACATCAACATTGTTCCGAGTGTTTACATGCATGCATCAGACTGCTGTGACAAGCAAGACCCTTCTGGATTAGATCTGTACCGTATGAGCAATTCCAACTCACAGAAGGTCCCCGGTTCGATTCCGACAGAGGGCCCTTTTCTGTTTGGAGTTTGCATGTTCCCCGCCTGTCGACGTGGGTTTCCCCCCATGGTTCTCCATTTTAACAGAGATCCTAAATAGCCCAGATGTGTGAATGAGAGCGTGAACGTCTGTCTCTATATGCGACCCTGTGATCGTCTGGAGACCAATTGAGGGTGGGCCCTGTCTCTTGCCCAATAGGATAGGCTTTATACTATACCTACAACCCTGAGTGCAGGATTAGCGGTATAGCTAATGAATGAATCAAGCATTCAATCAATGTGTGCAGCTATAATGCCACACTCATTCTGACTGTCTGCCCATCCTTTACATCTTATTTATAAATGGATATGATCTTTGCATTTTACATTGGTTGGTGGGGGCATACTGTCATATTGCAGACCGCTCTACAGTATCTTGTGCTGAAAGGAGCTCCAGCTTGTCATTTCTGAATATGTATCCCTGTTCAAAGATGTCAGAGTGGGTTTGTTTCCAAATACCAGTCTCAGTTATCAGTCGGTCTCTGAGATCACAACACCCACATTACCCACATGTAGGAGTATCTCTCTGAACTGCTCCTGTTATCATTTACATGCTGTTTTCTTGTGGGTGTGTGAGTTTAATTTGTTGCAATTGTAATCAGCCTGGGTGATTTCATGTGCCAAAGTAAATGAGAAAACATGAAACTGAAATATTAATTTATTCATATTCAGGATAGGGGAGGATTCAGAGGAGCGGTTGTGGTCTCGCTCTTCTTCTTCTTCTTCTCACTATTTTCTGCTGTAATATCCTTTCTTCTCCTCCAGCAGACTTGCTCTGTTTCCCGCAACTATCTCATCATCTTCAGACTTGTCTTCATCACTTATCCAACAAATGAGGCTCCCTCACTATCCAGACATCAGGATGCCACATGCCCGTCGCCTGGATCACCACTTCTTCATCCCTTCATCAGCCTGCCAGCACATTTCAATCATCATCTTCATCATCGTCGTCATCTTTAACCTCATCAAAGCGTAAACGGTTATGGACATTTTCATTGTTAGCAGTGTATCACCTCTTCTCCAGCCTCTGAACCAGACGTTGATGCTGATGCTTTCAGCCCCCCCCCCCCCCCCCCCCCCCCCCCCCGCCCCACTCTTTTACCCCCCCTGTATGCTA
>CAAKHD010006877.1:41837-83700 GCA_901007705.1 Fistularia tabacaria | reverse complement strand
TTCATTTTTACCAGTTTACCCCCCTTTCCCCACCCCTAACCCGCGTTGATGCGGATGTTTTCCGCCCCCCCCCCCCTCCACCCCCCCACCCCACTCACTCTTTGATCCCCACTTTATGCGTGACTGATCAGTAGCACATCATCTCATCTCACCCACGCACGCACGCACACACATCACCTCAGCACCCACGTCCCCGGTGCTGCAGAAGAAAGACGGTGCAGCAAGCAGCAAATATAGGTCAGACGGTGGTTTCTTTTCAAAACAGACAGAATCCCAGATGACGTGACAGGTGAAGGGAAGGAGGAGAGCGCTTACCTTCCACCACGCCACAAAGAAACTGCTTCTTCTCCTCCATCCTGTCCTCCTGCCCGCTGTCTCCCTTCCGCGGCCGCTCGGTCACACAACGATCGAGAGAAGACTCGATGCTCTCCCCGTCTCCCAGCTTAGCTACCGGGTGTATTCTTCATGCCTCTCTCCGGTCTGCCTCCTCTTCTTCCTCCTCCTCCTTCTTCCTCTCCACCTCTCCTGTTCACTGGAGTTGCCTTTAATTGCTCAGCGGAAGCTCGGATTTGCGAGCATCACCTTCTTTTTTTTTTTCTTTTCTCTCATTCGCACGGTTAATTCATCGATTATTGGTATAAAGTCGAAGTTACCAAGTCGCGGGAATCTCATCGATTATCGAGAGGAAAAATAATATTCAGGAAAAGCTGTTTTGTCCGGGGAAATCTTGAAACCCCTGGATGCGTCTCCAAAACACTTATAGCATTGTTTTTTTAAAGGTCGAAGATAAAGAGGTAGTTTTTTATGATTTCAAAAAGATTATTTTCTCTTTGGCTTATGTTTAAGTATATAAGCATTACTTCTTAAGCAAGAGGTAGTTTTTTATGATTTCAAAAAGAAGACTATTTTCTCTTAGTTTATGGCGTGTATACAATATACATAAACATAGTTCATGTTTTTGTATATTGGCATTGTTTCTTAAGAAATAGGCAATTACAAAAAATAGTCTGACTTTCTCCACGTGTGCATTTTAAGAATCATGGTCGCTATTGGATATATCAGATCGGGTATCATGTTAATTGTCCTCAAAGTGACAACAAGGATGAAACAATATATCCAAAAAACACACAAAAATTAACCCCACCTCCAAAGAAAAAAAAAAAAAACAATCCAATATATCTCAGTCAATCTGCATTAATCGCATGCCAGCATCAGAGCAGGGCCAGGAAATGTAATGTTTTTATTCCTGCTATTGTTGTTATTGTTGTTATTTTAGAGCATTCATGTTCACAATAACAAAAAACACTCCCTCCTAAAGCAGTTGACTAGTCTCGGAACAATAATATTTTCTAACGCTAGGTTTCGCTGTCGTTCTAGGTCCAGCGGGGGACGTGTCGCTATCAACTCGCATTGTTCGTGTATCGACACAATTAAAATGTCACTTGAAGCTGGCTTGTACAAATGAAACCCTCTCTTTCCATGGGAATGTAAGCTGCAATGTGAGATAGTAAATGTTGATTAAATCATCATATGATCAGATTGATATTATGTAGTATTCGAAGTATGAACCTCTAATTCAATTCACTTTCAGAATTATGTATAATTTTTGGACTGAAATGTGATTTAATGTTGAGATATACCTGAGGTCCCACAGTGTAACTCATCTTAAAGTTGTTATATATGTTTTTTTGTGACACATTGTGGGGGAATGACGATTAAGATAAATAAGGAGAATATTTCATGTAAATGTTTGATTTTGAAGTTCTAAGGAGGGAGGGGTAACATTTGAAAGGTATATCCAAGAGTTTTATCTTTAGGTGTGGGAGATCATAGTTAAAGGATGTAAATAAACAATGTAATCTGCAGATAGAGGTTGTGACATCCTTCTGTCTAGACACACAGCACGCTAAGACCGACAAAAACCCATTGTTTTTGTTGTTCTTGCACTTAATACCAAAGATACTCAAAATATCTTCAAGGATTAACTTTATTTTCATAAATTTAAACTTCCTCTTTGCCGTTGGTTTAACATTTTCAAGTAATTTTACTGTACACAGCTTGTTCTCTTGACTTTCAGCTGTGTTTCAGACAAATCGACCAGCTAACTTCCAGAGAGAATACTCCATTATCATATGTCCTGAACTAAATGCTGTTTATAAATATTTTGTCAATTGCCATATCATGAAAAAGTCATCTGTTACTCATACCTGTACAGGGAATGAGTTGAATGAGAGGAAATAGTTTCCTGTTTCCACTGGGAATTGTAACCATGGATCACGTGCAGTTATAGAGAAGCAGTCAAGCAAACCAATTCTTGATTGTATAATTCCAACTTCAGCTATTGGTGCTTTGATTTTTGTACCATCCAGAGGCATCACTGACATTGCAGAGCTTCCCTTCTGTGTGAAACAGCTTTTCTTTGTTGGTTAGGGCACAATCATTTCCAAAGGAAGATTTATTATCCAATGAGTAACAAGTGAGTGAAGCACTCACACAAGCTGAAAAATTACTTACGCAGTGCACACCCTTAGAATTTTGTTTGTTTTTATGTACTCTCGAACACATTCCAGTTTTGGATAAGGAAACTGGATTTCTTAGATGACTGACTGCGTGTGAACTGTATCACGCTATGGGTGGTACTCAAGGAATACCACAAACTTTGCACCATGTGCCTTTTTTTTGTTCTTAATCAAATTTGGCAAGATTTATGTCTGTGGAGGTTCTCAGTCATCCAGGTCATGGTGAATTCTTGTCGTGGCAACTGGACTTGAATTTCTTCTCTTGACGACAGATGTCAGGAGAGTTTCTGAATATAACTCAGTCATCCAGTGTTATATTCAGAAACTCCCCACACGTCAGTAGAACTGAAGAAGCCTCTCGGATGAGGGGCGAAATGTCTTCAAGAGAAGAAATTCAAGTTCAGTTGCCACGACAAGAAGATTACGACAAGGACTCAAGGCAAGAACGACATGAACAAACTAAGACAAAAGCAGTGGCCACAGAATGGAGTTACTGTTGATTATGGCATTAGGATCTGAACATGTGATCAATAATATGTGAAATCATACAAATTTGTAGCATTTCCCATTTGTTAAAAGTAAGGCATATTAATATGAAATATATGGTGGAAAGATTCTGTCATTGAGAATTTAATCTCCTGCTAAGACCATTGACGGCACAGTTGGATCATGGTAAGCTCATATCGGGAACAACCACTTGTCCGAATGCACAGTGATTGTTGATTTTTTTTTTTTTTTCAGATTTCATTTCTTCATTCTTTGTTGTCAAAGTGGAAATGAGTGATGATTTGCCTCAATGATGTCTGCAGTGTACGATGTCAGAGACTTCCCCTGTCCATCCCATTAGAGCAGAGAGGAACATCCTTGGCCATGTTTCTTTTTTCCATTTTTTTTTTTTTTTACCATGAACATTTTCCCTTTTGTACATAGGCCAACTATGCCATCTAACTACACTGTCTTGTTCCTTTTTTCAGTGCGTCAACCTTACCTCAGTACGGCATACAGTCTGGATTTTTCTCTTTTAAAGGTTTTAGTTTGAACTGATTGCTTTGTCTTATGTTTCCATCCTTTTGTGTGACTAAATATCCTTGCTTCTGAGACTGAAAGACTGAAATCTAACTTCAGTGTGTTACACGCTTTTTACACGCAGTTTTCAGAGCCGTCAAAGCCGATGCTGCCCAGGTTGTCAGAGCCAACTGCCTCTGGGTTTTGTTTTGTTTTTTACTCCTTTTTGTTTTTTCAAACTGAGGTTACAATTAATCCTGACACATCGGGCGCTTAGGAGGACTGAAAAATTACTGTGTCACCCTCAGGTGCTATGTTAATGAGTGTGACATTGAACGGGTGTAGTATACCAACTCAAGTTCAATGTTTTGCATCTTGTAGTGAGGAGAAGGAGAGAAAAAACAACTACCCTTGAAAATTGTGCAAAATAGATGGCCAATTCTTTTTTATACTGCTGCTTTTGTCACACTGAAATTAATCGATCATAAATCACAGATTTGCTTGCCTGCGGAATAAATGCATGAGTGACATGAACAGAGCCTTTACATAGGTTATGTTGATTGTCATTTAATTTATTTAAGATCAGTTGATCATTTGGCTGATATAATCAGAAAATTATAATTTTTCCAACAAGTGTCAGACGGTTATACAGAAATCGAATGTTATAATAGTATCACGATGTTTTCATTACGATCAAACGTCGTAAATCCTCCTGACCAGCAACAAAAGTCAAGTAAAGTCCCACTAATTAGAGCCAGAACGTGATGTTTTTGCTTTGCGAGTCCAAAAAGCAAGGTTAGATTTGTTTGTAACGAAGAAGGCTGGTGAGAATCCTTTGTGACCAGCTTCATTTGTTCTTAACATGGCTGAACCAAAGGTTTTTCAGCCGGACATTATTATTTTTAGGTGGCAGTTAGTGCTTGTTCACAGCTGATGCTGTAAAGATTTATTTGTTGATGTTGTTGTTTTTTTCTTTCAAAAGCACAAAGTCATCTTTTGATTGCAAAGATATTTCCCTACATGTTTCAGCTGAGACAGATTGTGGTCCATTAGATCACCTGCCAAGCCAAAATGTTGTTCCAGTGTCCCTTCCTCATTGTTCTGTATAGTCGCCAATCTCCTTTGTCTGGTGAGACATTTATAACTTTACGTATTCACCTTCATCTGTTGAGTCATTGTGCTGACACCTCATCAGAGGACCCATGATCGCATGAGGGATTAAGGAATGGTTAGGCTTTTTGTTAATGCTAAATGCTAAAATGGGAATTCCCCTCATTACCCAACCAAATTTTAATCGAAGACAGAATAACGTTCGATCGTGCAATCAAAATTGCCTCTGGTTAAATGGAAGAAGACGACCGCACTTTTATTATGGGAACTAGATAAAGCTAACTCCATCCAATCATTTTGATGAGTGAGTTATGACTTGCTGGTTGAACTTTATTCTTTTGCTCTTTGCTGTGCTTTACAGGTAAAATGATGAGACACTCATCAGACAGGTTTGAATTTTTAGCCACACACCTCTTTCCATTCCTGTGTTCACTAAAGGTGTCCAACTAACAGGTGGGGTTAGCTTTTACTTCCTCATCTCTGAAGTTTGATTTTATTGTCACCTTCAACATCTCCGCGCATTCACATGCAACGGATTTGCAACGTGCATAACTGGCAGCAAGATCCCCAGTTGTTTCAAACAGGATTTTTGTTTTCATTTATTGTTTCGTTAGGTGTATTTGTATAAAAAGACTTAATCAGCCATTTGAAACCTGGAGGTTTAAGTGATGGATTTTTGGATAATCATTTCTTTGCTCGCAGGTTGGTTACTTTTTTTTATTCATTTTTTACATTTTTTTTGTAATCAGATTAAATTAATATTTAAAATCTAGTTCAAAGTATTAAAAAGGGCTTATACAAATTAGCTTAATGAGGCTCAGTAACGCTGTTTGTTTGTGTTCGGTCTAATTCCCCGCGGCAAATGATCCTTGGATAGTGGTTTATCTGTATCTTTTTCTGAGTAACAGGTGACACTCAGAAGTGATTGGGGAATTTTGTCTCATTTCAGCATCTTCATCCGTCACAATACTAATCAAATTATGAAAAATGCAAAGTATTATAATGTTCGCAGAATTTTGACCCCTAAAACAAAGAATTGCTGGTTTCTATGTTTTGATTGACAGATATGTTTCTGACCTGAAGGTGAGCACCTTTTAAGTTTGAATTTGAGATTTCATTGTCTTCACCTTAGAGTGTTTCCTTTCTTTTCCTTGAAAACTTGTCAGAAATGACCAGCAACATTTAGGAGATGATAGAATTAGATTAAAGGTAAAAAAAAGGGTGAAAGGTGACTACAACATTCACAGAAAATTAGATGTTATTTAATTTGAATTTATTTATTTTTTTAAAATTACAAACCCGATTACCTGTCGAGGAATGAGAGCATTGAAAACGGATACATTTTAACCTGAAATGATGAGGAATTCTCAGAAAATTGGGAAAATAAATAAATAAATGAAATCAGAAAGTAATTACCTAAAATATAGGCAAAGCACTGACTAGAATAAAAAAAAAAATCAAAATGCTAATTTAGCACGCTACTGGAGAAAATAATTAACTGAGAATTAGTAAAGGAAAATATTTTCCAAACCACTGCCTGCATAATTTAGTATTAATAGAAAGTAAAAGCTCAATTTGTTTTCATTTGTTCCTTCATTAATCACATTATGACCTCATTTTGAACTGCGAGTCTTTCATGGCCTGACAAAAAACAAACTGAATCATATCTGTAGTTTTACCGAACCTACTTTTCCCTCGCATATTTGACCAGAGAGAGCAAAGAAAGCTGTGTTACATGAAATCAACACATCACCGAAAAGTAAAAATCCTCTGTGTTTCAGCATCAATCCCTGTCTCCATGCTTTCTCGCGAGTTCGTCTTTGTCAGCAAGACACTGAGCTGGACCGAAGCGCAGGAATACTGCAGGACCTTCTACACCGACCTGGCCACCATAGAAACCTTCAGCGACCAGGAAAGCATCCCTCAAAACTACACAGGTTAGTTCCCAGTAACCGAACATCGCATCATTTCAACTGGCTTGAATGCATGACCTTGCAATGAGCGTTCCTCCTCGTGTACCTTACACAGGGGAGGCATGGATTGGTCTCTTCGACAGCTGGAAGTGGTCCCTCAACGACAGCAGCTCCTACGCTGACGGAGAGGAACACTTCAGAAGCTGGTACCCTGTGGTGCCGTATTACAGCGACCAATCTAACTTCTGTGCACGGCTTACCAACGACCTCGATTTTGGCAGATGGAGCATCTCAGATTGCCTCGAACACCTGCCCTTCATATGCTACGCAGGTGTGTGCGTGTGTGGTTTAACGAAGAAGAATGTAACAGCTGTCATTTATTTCATTTCCCAGTCAAACAGGCAGAGAAATGCAGCAAAGCAACTTGTAATATCGCACATTTCCAGGTTTTCAAGATGGCATCAAAACCTATGCGATGGTTGCCAACAATGCAAGTTGGCTCGAGGCTCAGAAAATCTGCCGGGAGAAATTTGTGGATCTCGTCAGGTGGGCCATGTTTGAGACGAGCACATAGTTTGTATCTCATCTCCACAAATCATTCACTGTCAGTTCGTTTTCAGATCTGCTCTGTGTTTGTTTTGTTTTATCTTGTTGTAGTCTGGGTTTTTCTTTTTAAATAGTTTCAGCATTCAGCACCTCTCTGAATGAAGCCAAAAGAGAGACAAGACAAAATAGGTTTTCGGTTATTAACACAAAATACTTAAAGTGAATGTCTGTGAATTTCCATTTTTGCATCTGTATTGTAAAGTATGAATTTATTATAATTTTATTAGAATTATAATATATAGGCTAAATTTTCAACCGCACCGCCAAAGAAAGTGATTATTTGGAGGAAAGTACATGGTGACAACAAATGTATGAATGTAGAGATTTCTGTGAAGCTGAAGATGACAAATTGGATGCACATTTCTTTTTGAAATGCCGAAAACCCTTTTCTATATAATGATAATATGCCAAGGTCCCTCCCTAACTTGTGGCTAATCAGGCGGAATATCTTAAATATTCTGCAGGACCACTGACAGACAGAGGAAAATATTCCCGTAATTGTAATACAGTCATGTGTAAGTACGTTGGTTTAACAAAGTAAAGTAAATTTGTCTTTGTAAATCCCCCTTATTTCAACTATAATACAAAATGCACAAAAAAATGTAACCCGAAATTGAAAAGCCACGGATGAAATGTCGAAACACTAAACATAAATTTGTCATCACACTGAAGCCTTTCGTATCGTGAAGCAATAGTACAAAGTACTTGTTAAAAAAAAAGAACAAGAGCACTCTTTTCAATTTTTTAGTACACGAACAAATCTTTTTGTTAGCTGATGATCAACCTTGACATGTCTGCGTTGCTGGTTTTTCTTTCAGCATACGAGACGAGGAGGAGAATGCTGAGATCTCAAAGATAGCAGGTGACAGCCAAGTGTGGATTGGCCTTTTCCTGGCAAAGCAGTGGTCCGACAGGAGCGGCTCTGCGTCCGGAAACACGTCCAGCCCCGATCCGAAGCTCTGTGTCACAGTGTCGCAGGATTCAGGACTGTGGACCGAGCAAAAGTGCTCCCGCCAATTACCCTTCATCTGTTATCGATTAGGTAATGAATTTTTTCATTCCTAGACATTGCGTTCTCAGTCACCCTGGCAACTGGACCTGACGTAGAGGGATGGCGGTGTGATGTAAACGGACGATTCAGGAAGACCCAATTGCACCCAGAAAGCTCAGGTGTAATTTCAATTGTTTACAATGTTTACAAATTCTACGATCCTCCAGACAAGGAAAATAACGTGTACGAACTCTCAGGGCAAATCACATTGCCCCTTACTTTTCCACACTGACAGATGTTTTGCAGACGAAACGCTGGGAATGTTCGCTGTCAGCAAAAAGTTTCACATATGTCAGATTCCACTGAAAGTAGGTCGACCAAACCGGCAGGGTAACATAAAACAAGTGAAGGTTGACTTATGAACATTGTTTTGACCGAGAAAACGCGGTCTAGCTGTCACCCTGTTTGTTTTGTTTCCTCTCTCTTTCTGTGCATACAGAGTGTCTGGTCTGAGAGTTTGTTTGAAAAGCTAAATCCATCAAGGATCTCAGTAGCTGAAACTGTTAAAGCATCACGTGTGTGTGTTTAGTGCCAGGTGGTCCAGCAGTGAGGTCATTCTGTGAATTAAAGCTCTTTAATTTACTAAATGTCGGAGGTTCAGCGCCAAGCTGTTTCCGATACAGGTTTTGTGTGGTTAAGGCAACAATGTACACCTGTTGCTGCCTTGTTTTCAGGGTTTGTTTTAAGGGAAAAAGTGTTCCACTCCTCTACGTCTCAATAGGCCTGACAGTGCAATTATTTGGTTTATTCCAACTTCACATCTCCAGGTCATCGCAGGTCATTACATCAACTCAATCCACAAATCTCTTGATCTTTTGATTTTTTTACTTTTTTTTTCTTCATAATTAAGAGACAATCAATTGCACATTTTGAGTTTTTTTTCTTATTTTTTAATTTTTGTTCTAGTGCCATTTAGCAAGATTTAAGGTTTTGGTTTTTTTTTTAAATAAGAGTGATAAAATGCGCGGCCATAGGACATGCAATGCGCTTCCATGTTAATGGAGCTGAAAAGAGGAATTCATGATTCATCCCAAATGATCTTTAAATCTCCAAAAAGTAAATCTGCTGGTTGTTTATTTTACTTCTCACCCTCTACAATTGCTTTTCATTAGGATGAGAATGCAAAATTCACCGCCTGCAAGCAAGATGACAACGTGTTTGTGAACACATTCTTCTTTCTCAGCACAGGTAATCCAGCACTTCGTAGCAATAAGACAGTTAGAACGCTCTATCTTTCTGGAGTGGGAAGAAATACCCAGCGCAACTTACATTCTCTGGGTTAACGAAGAAAAAGAGATCCAAATCCAAGCAGGATCCGCAAACAGATTCATTTATCACATGGTCCTCAACCTGAGCCCCGCAACCACGTACAAGTTCACTCTCTCCTTCGTGATCAACGGAACCCAAAGCAAAGGCATCAGCATCTCAAGCTCGACTGGTAGGAGCTCTGATTTCATTTACGAGCGACAGAGCAACATGGCAGGACGAACATGACAAAATTATGAAATAACTTATTTCATTGTCATCCAGTTGTCATGCAAAAACTCTTTGTTGAATTTGAGACGTTCCCCCAAGTTTTTTGTTTCTCAATGATAACACGGAACAAATCCAATATAATAATAAAGTTTTTTTCAGTACTTTCAGATTACCATTGAGTTTTTTTTGTTGTTTGTTAAGATTAAATGAATTTTCTTATTCTACACAAATTAGCTGAAAAAAGTGCTAAAAGTCTAACAAGGCTATTTCTCACATTGTCCATTTTTACTGATTTATTTAGATTTCTTGCATTCCTTTCTAATGTGCTTTTCATTTTTTAGAAAAAAAAAATTATCAGCTGCTTTAATTGTTTCCTTTTTTTATTTCATTCCCTAACTAGAGAAAAACAACAGCGTCCTTCAGGGTTTTTGTTTCTCTTTCATTTTACTCCTGAGATAATCTCACAAACCCCTCCTCCATCCCCTGTTCGGTCCGAAAAAAGAGCCCGCAAAATGTATACATTTTTTTAAAAAACTGTTCTCCCCTGTTTCTTCACTTCAGCTCCTCTGCAGCCCCAAGGCTTCATATTAGTAGGACTAAATGAGACCAGCGTTTCCCTGCAGTGGACGAAAGTGAAATACCGCAGTTACATCCTCCAGTATGCCAACAGAGAAATAGAGATTCACAGCAATGTCTCGAGTGGGCAGAAAACAATCAACTTCACCATCACATCCCTCAACTCCACCTTTTACTTATTCAATCTCTTCGCCGTTTACAAGGATGTGAGAAGCAGGGGGGCCATAGTTACAGCAAATCCTGGTAAGACGCTACATGTCTTTAATATGTTTTCAATTGTGCAAACACGATGAAACAATGGCCACGCAATTTATTGGAGCTTAAAATCATGGATTTAGATTCAGTGGATTAACGGATAAGAATGGTGATACACTTTTTCAGTTTTTACATAACGATTCCATCTTTTTTCAATCAAAGCAGCAGGATTTGGCCTTTCATAATCCAGGCAGGTTTTTCTTCTTAATAGTCATGTTTTTGAGAAGTTGAGAACATTTTTCACCTTTTTCACTGTGAAAAAGAAACCGAGCAAATTGTTGAAGAAATTATAAAGAAGTGAAGCACATCAAAATAAAACAACCAAATTACATTCAAGATCAAGGACTTGCAGAAAATAAAATCAAGAAGTTACCACAAAAGTAGCTGGAATTTCAAAATGTTGAAATGGAAAATATAATAGATTGATCAGAGGTCGGGGTTCAGAAAAGCATCCAAAAAACATCAATGTCAATCAAAGTAGAATTGTTCTTCCAAGGAAGACAGTCATGTATTTTGATGTCTCTGATCATTGTCTCCTAACAGAGGATCACTTAAATTCATTTGAACATCAGGGTTACAACGAAAACCAGTCAGCCCAAAACATCTAAAGATTAGGAGAAAATTTTATAGAGTCAAGATGAGCAGTTGTTGAAAAGTAAGACAGTAAAAAAAATGTTGCCAGGAATGTTTTGGTTCAAATGATTATTTATATTTTTTACAATAAAAACCCAATTTTAGGAATGACAGTTGACACATTTCTTCTGTTCTGTTTTAAAATGATGAACCTTCCGCCCTCTAACGTCTGCAGCTGGAATATATTGAATTCCACTTTTCCACCAATTACGCTAACATTCTTCATTTTTGATGAGACCATCAATTTAAAGTTGGTTTCAAAATCCTCATTTGCAAAGGAATATGTGTTTAGTATGAGGAGGAATATACTTTTATTTCAAAAATAGTCATCATAATTTGGAAAAAATAACAGTCTTGCCTTATTTTTGCTAATTCTTTTTCTTTCATGTAAACAAACACCACTTTGACAAAATGGCAAACTGCAATTAAAGGACAATGTAAGTACACTTTTCCCATCACTCATTTCCTGTATTTATTATGAAGTCAAAGACTAAGTCAATCCAAAGTCAGTTTTATTGTCAATTTCCCCATATGTAAAAGACATAAAGAGGAATTGAGAAGACATTTCTCACATTCCCATGGTGACATGGGATTAACAAAACAATAATAGAGTGCACATTAACACATTACCTAAAGTGCACTTAGGTAAAATCTCCCAGTACTGAGGTGAAAGGATGATAGAGATTTAACAGCATAAAAACCTGAAATGTATAAATATATGTCATTTGAATTTGAATATAGAGAGTAGCAGCTGAGTCATCTGTACAGTTTAGTGCAAAAAACAGTCATTAAGTAAAACCACACAATAGCAGGTGAGAAATGAAGTGGATTTAAAGGCATAAAAAGTCAGTATATAGTATGTAATTCAGTAGCAGCATGATGGATTTTACTGTAACCGTGCAAAAATGGCAATAGTTCAACGTGCAAACGAGTGCAATATGTTGTCAGAGTCCAGTGTTTCGAGTGCCAGCCAGGGGGGCGGGTGGGAGGGAGGAGTGAGAGGGGAGAGTCAAATGAAATGTTACATAAAGCAAGAGCGTATAAGACCACAGCCGTATATTTAGATTCAAAGAAAGGAAGAAGAAATACTTTCATTTCGTCACATTCAAATATGCATATCAGTGGTTCTCTGGATTTAAGATTTTGATGTCGTCCATTATCCTCATTTGATGTCTGATCTCCATCTTTGTCATTGGCAGTTTACACTCTTGGATTCAACGTCAGAGCGAGGGTGGACCCTGACCTCTCGGACCATGACTTGGAAATCATGGTTATTGAAGTGAGAACAATCCCGGCTCCAGTTTCATTCCAAACACACTTTTTTTTCCCCTTCTTTGACTGAATGTTTTTCTCATTCTCGCCCAGGCCGCCAAATTATTCAATTTACCACCCATTTGGGTATCCGTGAGCAGAAAAGGAGATTGACGGAGTTCCCGGATTTCCGACCGCTTTGCCCCATTTCGCCTTTTGGTGTGACTTGCAACACAGCACTGCTTATGTGTTCTGCACTATTTCAAAGGTTGCATAAAAATATATTTGTAAATGTAAAGGTTATCTTGGATGTATGTGTATCTATTTGTAATGTGTGTTTGTTTTGGTTTTTACTACACACACCTCCTCTGAGGTTTGTTGTAATATTGGATTCTATGATTTACTGTCAGGGTTGGCAGGCTTGGCAAGCCCATGCCTGCCATAGGTGGTTGCAAGGCTGGTCCTGGTTCCCGGTGATCAGTGAGGGCATAAAAGGCAGAGCTTTGAGCCACACTGGTTTACCGGGTCATTCGCCGATTTCCCTCAGTCTTCCCCATTGGCTTCTTTCCTCCGGCGGTGTAAAGCCCGTACATTTTGCCGGACCACCACTTCTCCTAGCAGTGTAAATTGCATCCTGCTGGGCCACAACGTCCCTCGTCGGCGTATACTAGCGCCATGCGCCGAGCCACCTGTCCCCGACTGGGCCTCTCCATTGTTGGTGTATGACGGTGCCTCCAGTTGCCTGTTCCTGCCCTGCATCCCTCGACCCGGTCCTGTTCATTGGTCTCCTTAAACTTGCTGTATCTAACCCAGTCTGTCTTGGCGCAGAGTCATGCGTGTTAGTCCTTCCTCCAAAATCTATAAGAATTCGCCTGCTGAGTTTCTTTTTTCAATTGCAGAAAAATATAAAAATAAAAATCAATAGACCTGTCTAAAAGAAAATAAAAACATGTGGATTCTTTCTCCATTTGCATCAAAACTGTCCTCTGACTTGTGAGGGATCTATCTATTGTACTCTTTTCTGCTGATTTTTCAACAGCCAGAAGGAATCTAGATGGAAGAATTTTTTATTTATATTTTTATGTAGTTGATTTTGGTTTTGAAACAACAAGCCCTGTGTGGTTTTTTTTTTTTACCTTGTTTCCAGGATGTTTTGGAATCTCTGTGGTAACTTCATGACTATTGCTTCTTTTTGTTCCATATCAAACCCATCTTGCGTGAATATCGATAAGGCTTTCTTGTTGGACAGGCAACAGAGAAACAATAAATCACACACACACACACACACACACACACACACACAAGGGCTTTAAGAGCGGAACGTCACAGCGATCCAGACTTTGTCCTCAAAACCTGCTTGTGTGGGAGGCGGAGACGGAGGTCTGCAGGGGACAGGAGGGCGGTAGCTGGACTTCGCACCTCGTAGTGTCGCCTTCACGGCCTCGAGGGGAAAAGACAAGGTAAGAATCGACCGGCAAAGAGCGCAAAGGGCTTGTTCCTAAACGGTTACCATGGAAACAGTGAAGGTCATTTTTCTATTATGATTTTGCTGTGTTTGGTGTTTTTGCCAGTGGAAGGACCTGCAGGCTGGGGAAACTGACATGTGATTTTCTTTTTTTTTTTGTTTCTGACAGTGCTGGTCACGTTACAAATGCTGGACTTTGTTCACTAGGCACCTTTGAGTGATAAGGACGTGCCCGCTTATAATCAATGTTGGGTAGAACTTGAAATATTTGTGATTCTGTTTCTTCTTCTTCTTCCAGCTGAGAACCACTTGATGCTAATCCTCCCAGGCGATGGCTGCTCCCTGCGCCCTTCTCTCAGATGCGCAGTTCCTGTGTCGCCTCTGTCAGGATGTCTTCTCCCACCCGGTGTCAATCCCCTGCGGCCACAGCTTCTGTCTTCCCTGCATCACTTCCCACTGGGACTCACGACCCACCGCCAGCTGCCCCAGATGTCAGGAGGTGTTCGAGGGCCGCCCGGAACCCTGCGAGAACTCTTTCGCCCGGGAGATGTCCGAGCAGATCCGAGCCAGGAGGAGTGTCGACATCGCCCCAGCAAAACCGGTGTCCTGCGACGTATGCGCAGGGAGGAAGACTGAGGCGCTGAAGTCGTGCCTGGTGTGTTTGACATCGTACTGCGAGGCCCATCTGGAGCCTCACCTGCGAGTCGCTACCCTGAAGAGCCACAGGCTGATAGAACCCCTGGCCTCACTTGAGGAGCACATGTGTAGGAGGCACCAGCGCCTCCTGGAGCTGTTCTGCAGGAGCGACCAGGAGTGCGTGTGTGTGCTGTGCACAGGCACCGACCATCGCTGCCATGATACCGTCCCAGTAGAGCGAGAGAGCAAGGACAGGAAGGTAGGAATCTCCAGGTCTGTTTTCTTCTTGCAGCGTTTATCTGCAAGCACTCCCTCTAAAGGCCGAGTACTGGTTGACTCGTGACCACACACTGGTTTAACTCTGCAGTCTGAATTAACTCTTGGACAGAGGCTGACTTTTCAATTGCATTCAACGTTTTGTATCGTTACTGTTTTGAAAAATGCAGTTCAAACAGTGCAAATCTGCCTCCTCCACACACACATAGAGACACACACACACAACCTTTGCTTACAACGTGAGTCAACCCGCATCCACTCGTTCAGGCCGTTTCCTCTTTGATCGGATCGAGGGAACGCCTATGTCATGTGATCTTCCATTCTCAAAACGTGACCTTTTCCCATTGGCTTTTGAGGAGGATGCAATTGTGTTCCAGTAAGAAAACAGTAAAATGAAAGAAGCTAGTCCACTACTTCCTTGTTCATAGTGTGAGTGAAGTTATATTCTGCCGTACTGGTTAAAAAAAATGGAATTAAGGACCTAAAAGGAAAGGCATTTGCTTGCATTAATTTGGTTTGGTGCCAAAAATACTCCATTACAAGGCCGACATTCTCACCGAGCAAAGAAGGAAAAGGATTATGATTACTATTTAATCGCATTCCACTTAGTCAGACAGCCTCGCCCCGGGTGCCAGCGATGGGCAGAACAAATCTTAACCTAAAATTGTATATGTAGAATTTTTCGGGTGACGTAGTTGAGTTGTTTTACGTGTCAACAAGCCCGGCCGGCGACCTCGGACGGTGTTTACACCAGTCAACCATATAAACATCGGAGAGCCAACTCGAACTCTGCCCTTCCTTTTTAGTGATTTGTCGTGTGTGTGTGTGTGTGTGTGTGTGTGTGTGTGTGTGTGTGTGTGCTCGTGTATTTGCTGGTCTCGAGCTCAGGCAGAGATGAAGTGCATGGAGGCCTACCTCCTGCAGGAAATCCAGGACAGGCGGCAAAAGGCAGAGGAGCTCAAACAGTCTGTGGAGCTCAGCAAAGTGAGTGGAGGCGAGATCTCACGGGGCCGTTTTATTATTATGTTAGTATTACTTAAGAAAATAATAAATCCTCTTATTACGCGGAGGCGTCACCTTTGTGGACAGTCTGTATTCCCTTCCTTATGGGTTCCAACTATAACATGTTCTTGTTAGTCTTGGCAAACATGCATGTGAGCTGGTTTACAGCAGGTTGTAAAGATAATTGTTATGTTATCAATGACTTATATACAGCTTTCTGATATCACAGGTTAAAGGCTAACTTTGATATTCACCGCCCTCAGGAGGCCTCCCGGTCCGCCATCGACGAGAGCACAAAGATCTTCTCAGCTTTCATTCACTGCCTGGAGAGGAGCCGGGCGGAGCTGGTAGAGACGATACGGAGAAAGCAGGAAGCGGCGGAGCAGAGAGCCTTGGGGCTGCTGGTGGAGCTGGAGCAGGACATCGGGGAGCTGGAGAGGAGGAGGAGCGAGATGGAGCAGCTTTTTCTCAGCGATGATCACATCCACGTGCTGCAGGTGCACCACCTTGAAACACTGTTTTCTCTCGATTTTTTTTTTTTTTCCTTGTCCTCAGCTGGGATTGAATTCTGCCATTAAACTTTTTTCTCTCATTGACCTTTTTAAACTTTGCTTCTTTTTCATAAATAAAACTTGACTTTACCGGATCAGACGTTGGTTTTCTTGCACTGATAATGTTTATTCTGCTTTCATTGTCCGCCTTTTCACTTCTTTGCCATACACCATGAACATGTTTTTGTCCCATATATTTCATTTTCATTTAATCATTTACTTGTATATCATACATTGTCTGAATTGTGTGCACGGTGCCGCAGCAATTAGCACTTGCCCTTCACAGGTCCCCGGTACGATTCCGACACGGGGCCTTTTTTTTCTGCATGTTCCCCATGTGTCAGCGTGGGGTTCCTCTGAGCTCCCATGTCCCACAGTCCAAAAACATGCAGGACGTTCATCGGAGACACTTCCGGACGTGTGAATGAGAGGGTGAATGGTTGTATGTCTCCATATGTGGCCCTGTGATGGACTGGTTGCCAATATATTTATTTCAGGTGTTTTTGTTTTCTCTGTTTTCAATTTTTTGTCAGACATTTCCAGCTCTGACCTCAAAATTGACGGTCAAATCCTGCTCCGACGTGACAGTGCATTTAGACCCTTGCCTCGGGGCAGTTCGGGGAGCAGTGGCTGACGTGGAAAAGCAGCTGCAGTCGGCCTTCAAGAAGCTTTTGATTCAAGGTGAGTGTCTTTTCTTTCAATTCGACCGGTAAAGCAACTGTCTGACAAGCCCCGGTCTCTCTCTCCTCTGGCTCGCAGAGTACGAGAAGATGAAGGAGTACGCAGGTACGCTTGATGGAAAACCCAGCACTGATTCTGTCTCTCCCGCGTGGAAATAACAAAACGACTGCTGGTTTCACCAGACGACGTCCGCCTGGACCCGCGGACAGCCAACCCCTGGCTGGTTGTGTCCGAGGACGGGATGCAGGTGTGGGACGGAGATGTCGAGCAGAGCGTGGCCGACCTCCCCGAGCGCTTTGACACGGCGCCGTGTGTTCTCGCCACCAAGGTAAACCGACGCCCCCCCCCGTCCCCCCCCTTGCTGGCTTGACCCTGAAATGACCTCCAACTTTTTTGACCTCCGCAGGGTTTCAGCTCGGGGAGGCACTACTGGGAGGTGGACGTGGGGGACAAAACGGCGTGGGACCTGGGTGTGGCTCGGGCGTCGATCAACAGGAAGGGCCTCGTGACTCTGTGCCCGGAAGATGGCTACTGGGCCCTTTGTTTGCGGCAGGGCAGCGAGTACCGTGCCTGTGCGGCCCAGGCGGAGCTGCTGCATCTTCCGCAGAGGCCTCGCTTGGTCGGCGTGTTCCTGGACTGCGAGGATGGAACGGTGTCCTTCTACAACGCCGAGGACGAGTCCCACCTCTACTCCTTCATGGGGTACCAATTCACAGAGGCCATGTTTCCTTTTTTCAACCCAGACGTGAACGACAACTGCAGCAACAAATCCCCACTCATCATTCGTCCCGTGGAACCAAGTAGGAATGCAGAAGATGAAGAACTAGAAACTTTAGATATATAATACCATCAGGGTCTGGGTCTTTTTTTTTAGAACATCACCTCATACCAGTAGTTGTGACCCGAAAACCAGCGCAGAAATTATCCAGAAATAAAGTGGTAAATTTGCAAATAAATTAGCTGGAGATTTACAAACAATTGGCAAGAGCTTAACGTAAATTTAGTTTGGATTTTAAATGTGCAAAAAATAAAAAGGGCGGTAAATTACACAAGCAGGCCACCTTCAACTGGATGAACGGTACCAATAATGATCAAGGACTTGTCTCGATCCACGAGAGTTTAGGTGGAATTATGTAAGAGTCAACAAGCGACTGTGCATATTGAAAGTCTGGGACGGTTTTACTTCAGCTGTCTGTGAATAAATATTCCACTGTCATTCGGTTTGGAATAACAACCAGGTGTTTTGTTGTTTTCCTTCAGTCGGGCCGCTTTTCTAAAACCTCGACTTTTCCCGGCAGACCTGAGATCGGTTAGCTCTGCACAGCAAGCTGGGCTAAAGCAGGAAAACTGACTGTGGGCTGCTGCTGAATCTGAGAATCGCGCAGGCACTTAATCTGATAAATACAGACGGGATTAGCCCCCGTGGCAGATGGAGCACGAAGGACTTCGAGCGTGAGAGGAGGCAAAACACACCGAGGGACTTGGGACATCAGCACAAACATATGTACAGGTGCTGGGAGCTAAGGAACCACGGTAAGTTAATATTCATCAAATTAAAGAGGCAGTGAGAGACAATAACAGATTTAACACAGAGTGATATCTAGTCCTAAAACTCTTACAGCCAGAACAGATCAGACCCATCGTGTAATTATGGTGTTATTAACCTTAGGAATTGACAAAAGGAGTCGTAAATTTAGTGACTAATATTACATGAGAATTGTACTGCTATGGTGTTGGTCAAAGTAGTCAGACTACGAAAGAAAATATGCCCAAACAGCACTCCGCACCCTCTGTGGTGTCATTATGAGTTAAGACATTAGTAATACACGGATTCATTCACATAGTAACTTTAAAATTATGTAGTGGCTTCAGTATAGTACATTTTCCAGCTGTATTTGTATTGTAGTTCAGTCGCCTAAATAGGCCACAGTTCAAATAGTTAGTTACATCTGTGTTTAACCAACAGTAACCTTTGAAATGTATTTGTCAAAATGTCTGTTCGTGTGTGTTTTTCTAATCTAGCAGTGGTTGCTCTGGATTGAGCCCGGTGAGCAGTTTTCTACACCGACGCGGAACGTTGCGATGTCACCGGTGGCGGATGAGACAGCCGGAGACCTCCCGGTCCGAGATGTGGGACTGATGAGGGGAGGTTTGATGCCAGCTGTCCCAGGTTTGTGCAGTTTGTCGTGCGCGCTGGTGGATTAGGTGAATCTCGCGCTGTTGAAAAGTCAGCGCATTTGAACACATCCTGGGTCAGGATAACAAAAAAACTGGAAATTCTGCTTGCAGATAATGTCCGGGATTTAAAGCCGTGGAAGAAGCATCACTCCACGAGGATAAAAGGTGAAACCCGGCTTTGCACTTCAACTCACATTTCAGACTTTTAGTGACAGCCTATGTATCACCACTCATCCGTGGTTCTTCTCATAAAATCCTCTTTGCTTTTCTCCCCCAGCAGCTGATCCTCAGCGGCTGTTACGGTTTCCCAGGGAGCACCTGGAGGACCTTTGTCTCCGGCTGCAGGAGGAGAACAGCGCGTTGAGGCAGTACACACGTGCGCAAGAGCAGAAGTTACGCAGGTGGTGCAGAGACACGCTTGAACATCGCAAAGGAAATTACAAATCGGCAGGTGATTATGAGGCTGTCCTTCACTTCCCAGGATCTCCACCAGGCTGACGCGTGTTCGTCAGGCACGACCTGGGTCCGGCGGTGTCAAGGAGAGGGAAATGGAGGACACCATAGACGAGCTGGAGGCCCGGGTGGCCACGCTGGAGAGCCAGAAAGGAGTCCTGCAGAACAAGCTGATGCTGGCCAAGCAATCCATCATAGATCTGGGTGGACGCACGCCATACAAGAACAACAGAGGTAGTCGGTTGGTGTGTGAAGGTATGGTGGGTGTAGAGAAGACAAGACCACTAAATGTAACCCCGCCTGACTGATATTTTCCCAGGTAAAAACAGTGAAGGGGAGGGTGGTGTCAGGAGGGAGACCCAGGCAGCTTCAGCTCGCTACGCCGCCTCTCTGGAAGACACCAGAGCAGAGATTGAGAGATTGTAAGTGTCTGAAAGTGATAATGCACTTTTGAGTTTTAGCGGTAGTTAAAGCTCCCCCCTGCTTTCCATCTCTGCTCCCCCAAGCAGGGCCAGTGTGACGGAGCAGGTGAGGATGGCGGAGCTGGAACTGACGGCGCAGGCCCTCAGAGATTCCCTCAGGGAGAAGGAGAAAGAGATGGAAGGGACCGTGAGAGAGATGAGGAAGCAGCAGGCCGAGAGACACAGGTGGCGATGGGGGAAATACACCAAAGTGGATATGATTCATGCCGCTCTCTTTCTGGATCGCAGTTTCGTTTCGTACACTTTCACACAGAAGTTATTCAAGTTTAAGACATATATATGTATAAGAAGTACCTGTCTTTTTTCTTAAAAGGATATTTCACTGTGAAATGTTAAAGGATGTTCCTGCTTTATTTTTTCTAATTTGATTTTGTTTGATTTGATTTGATTTAGGGGGGAAATTCTCCCCTTTCCCATCATCTCAATAAGAAGGTCACCTATGTGTGCCGCAGGAGCCTAGACAGCCATCTCTCGCCGGTTAGCTTTGCACAATAAATGGTAGCCAATGGGACTGTTAGCCTACCTTTTAGGTCATTATAATCGTCTTACATAAAAGATACCAACAATATGAATATAGGAGATAATGTCAATTTGGAAGCAAATACCCTGCTTGAAGGATTTTCCTGAGGATAGTCATGAGCAAATTCAACACATCAGGTCATTGGAGTATTTACCACATCCCAACAGTGATGCTATAGATGTATGGATTTCCGCTGAGTAGGCAAACAACAAACAACATTCTAAGCACTTGTTTTTGTCGATTGAAAGACCTGACTCAGGGATCCATGTTTGCAAATTCCCTTTTTCCCCTAACGTTCACGCTGTGGCATTGTGTTTCCCCAATTAGAACGACGATTAGAGAGAACGTGGACCTGATCCGCTTGCAAAAGCAGCTCTCGGACAAGAGCACGGCCCTGAGGGTCACCCAGGAGAAATTCAAAGACCTGCAGGAGGTAAGGGCTTGCGAACGAGGAATTCATCCTCTCAGGGATCCTGTCTGTTTTCACAGCACCGTCTTTTTTTCCTTTCAGGCTTATGAAAATCAGCTTGAGGAGGTAACAGCAAAACACCCACTCATGTAATGCTCAATGTTCTCCAGAACCTGTGGTGAAAAACTCCACCCTTAACCTGTTAATAACCACCCCCAGACTCAGAGGTCACTGAGCGGAAGCCACGGCGCTCTGTTGGAGAAAGTGGAGGAGCTGACAGAGCAGCTGAAGCAGGAGAGGCAGCGGGCGTTGGAGCTGGAGGGGCAGCTTTCAACAGCTACCTTGTCTGTGGAGAATCTCAACAAGGTACACACACACACACACACACACACACACACACACACACACATACACGGTATGTTATATTGTCTGGTATTTTTCTTTTCTCCTCCAGCTGCAGGAGCGGATATCTGATCTAGAGGGAGAAAGAGATCTGATAAAGGAAAACTATGACACTCTACTGGATAGGTGAGCCTTTAGATTCTTTGCAGAATTCAAGCGGCCACAAAATGACCCTGACCGAGTTCTTCGTCTCCATCAGTTTCATCGAGATCTTTATCTTTCTTTTCACTAGTACTTTATCTGGTCACGGCCAGCACACTGGCCGAGAAGCGCAGGCAGACGGGGACAAAACCACAGAGGAACCAGGGCAGAATGTGGAGATCAAGATACTGGAGGGACTTCTGCAAAGGGAGAGGGAGGAGAGAGCCATGGTGGAGCTGGAGAAAGAGCAGCTGAGACAGACGAAGGAGATGTTGGAGGAGAAGATACGTGGAAAAGCAGGTTGGAGTTTGCTTCACCGAGGCAAATAAGTTTGGAGCTTCAGAAAAAACAACTCTGGAGGGATATATAATGATATAATGCAAAAGAAATTCATTTAAAATCTTGGCCATATAATGAAAAGCTTATTTTGTCATTGTTTTTATTTCTACCTCTGAGAGAGAAACTAATTTTTTTGTAATTTTTTATATTTTTTAGGTAATGGCTCAAAATTTCTGCCACCTGCTTTAACACATTCGTTGGCTGATATCTGTAATTCTAATATTTTGGGGGCTTGGTTGGTTTGTCGGCTCAAGTCCGGTCCCCATCCTACCCGCATGCCTCAGTGCCCTCGGGCAAGACACCGAACTGCCGAGTTGCTCCCGACAGGCCTTGTTAGCGCCTTGCATGACGTAGTGTGTGTGTGTGTGTGTGTGTGTGAAAAGGTTAACGCAATCTAGTATAAAGTGCAAGATGTGAAACCGTTATGTAAGTGGAGACTATTTACCATTTAAGGCATTACTATAAGCTAAGCTATATATTACATGTTATACACATACATATGCGTACAGTATATATACTGCCCCCAATGGTTTCGTTTTGTTTGCGAGAGATTTAGGTGGAACTCAATTCAGTTCAGGAAGCGAAATATATAACCTAAATGAATAAGCCAGCAAATACATTTTACATCCAACTCATTTCATCCCGTTGCCCCATGGTTGTTGTATCCAGAGGTGTGTGTGACGTCAAGAGAGACACAGGGGCATCTCGAGCAGGAGGTTCTCCAGTACAAGAAGCAGGTCTCTGCCCTGCAGGGCAAGCTGGACTCTGTCTCAAAGGTGAGAAAATAAAAATACTGAGAAAAAAAAAAAATATATATATATATATATACACTTGCGCCGACCATCCTCCACAAATGGGAGCGTGTATTCATTTGTTATTACATGAAGGTTCCCATTTTGATTTTCACTCTTGTTTCAGGAATTTGACATGAGCGTGGAGGAGCTCAGTGAAACTCTTTTACAGATCAAGGTTTGAGCTCCCATTTTCTGAAATATATCAATTTGTTGAACAGACACATTGCAGAGTACCGGGGAAGTATTTCCTCGTTCTATTTTGCTTCGAATTTGAATCTTTTCCCATGAAATGTGATACCTTTACTATGATCCTGAGATTCAAACATCAGTTTCAGTAACACTTGTAAATAAAAGAACTTACACATAATTTCATATAATGATAGAAATAATAAGTTAACCTCCCATCAACTGATTTCTTGTCTGACAAGGCTGAGAAACTGAAATCAAATGTCCACATTTTAACGACTTTCGCTTGTACCTTAAACCACAGATGTTCAGGATGCAGCAGGAGAGCAGAGAAGGTTTACATTTCCTCGTGGCTGATGGGAATTTGAACGACTCCTCCGGCGAGCTGACCACCATCCAGACGCAGCACGCAGAGACTGTGCTGGAATTGCAGAAAACCCGGCACCTCCTAATACTGGAGCACCGGATCAATAAAGACCTGCAGGTAAAAACACATACATGCTAAGTAGAGAATTTCAATGCATTGTTTGTTTTTCTCAATTCTTCGCCATTTTAACTCTGTCTGTTTCCGCCTAAAAGGAGGAGCTGAGCACCACTAACCAAAAGATTGAGAAGGACAGAGAGCAGGTCAAGGCCAGGATGGCGGATAAAGACAAACTTCTAGCGAAAAGAGCCTTGCAGATCAACACTTTGCAAGGTTTGGATAGTTCCAAGTGGAGCTTGAATACATAACTTTTCTGTTTAAAACCTGTATACTGCCTATGTCCTCTGTATTTGGTGGGTAATAAAATACTTGTTTTTTATATACTAAAGTCTGTCAGTAAACTTGTAGAAGAACAGAGAAAACAAAACGGGACAACTTGTGGGTTCATCTTCATTATATATCAAAAATTAGGAAAAAAAGATTCTTACACTTAAAAAAGAGTTGCCAATTTTGCAATGATGCTTTAGCTATTTTATCATTTTGGATAAATGTAACCTTTTTTAATGTTAATTCTGTTTTTTATGCACGTCCCTATTTACTGTTAGTAAGTCTTGAGTAACTCAGGTGTTTTTTGTCTCTGTTTGTGTGTTGCTGAATTTCAGGATTGCTATTTATTTTTGGGTACATTGCCCCTTAATGATTTCTTGGTTGGTTCTGTTGTCTTGCATAGCGTCACAGATTACATGTTTGAGATGGAATTTGGAAGCAACAATAGAGATAGCACTGGAAAAGATGTATTGATATTGATATATCTAAGAAAAAAAGTCAATACATGAATTCGTACTAATAGTAATTCCGACAACCTTAATAACAAACATGAAGTGTTTGTTTAAACATTTGGTGTATTTGTTCAACTTACAGCTTTAGCTACATTAGCCTGTTGTGATTGTCTTGTTTTTTATTTGTTACTCTGAAGCCCAGTTAAAGGAGTTAGCCTACAGTCCCAGGAACTACAAACGGACCATACCAGTTCAGTACACCTGGCCATCTGGGGACCAGGAGGTGGTACAGCCCATTGAGGATGATTTGTCTTTTTCCCAGCTGAGGGCCGGAGAGTCGCTGATGGAACTTCATATTAAGGTGATAAAGGGACACACAAATCGTTTCCTCATCGATGCTGAATTGTTTTGTCCCTCCTCTTACCTGCTGTCTTTGGACCCCCAGGCTGCCACGTTCACCCCCGGAGGACTCCGAGACATGGGCATCCTCCATCCAGGAGCAGACGGAGAAGAGGACATCGTGACCTTTTGCACATACAGCCTCTTGGACTTTGAGGTTCACTCCACCCCTCTGCTGTCGGGCAGCCAGCCCAACTACGGCTTCACCTCCCGCTATGCATTGACGTCACTCGATCTGGGCAGGCTGGCGGCTCAGGGGTCAATGGTCAGTGTGGAGTTGCACCAGGCGTTGGGAGGGGTCAGGTTCGTAACACACGGAAGTGGGCAGATTTGGCTCACGGGTGCCATGGAGAGGAGGGGAGAGCGAGCCATTGGACAGGCCAACATCACGGGTACAGGAATAATCATTTATTTTTCTGCAGACACTGATCACACTTGTACACCTATGATCAAATGAACATATTATGCAACACATTACATTTTAGTTAAATATTTTGACATGATATCACTTTGTACTTCCAACTCTACGGTATCTCAGTTGGAAATATTGCACATTATGTCCTTTCATTGTTTCGCTGTATATTTTCAGATCGCGTTGGGAACACAATATATATATCTATACATATACATATGTATATCATAAATCATATAGTATGATGTACTATAATTTTTCATCTACTGAAGATTCTTAATTTGGCTCAGTGCTGAAAGGCAAAAACATTCACATGTCCAGTGATTGAACACACATAGTTTGATACACTGCATGAATTTAACCCAATATCCATTGTTTTTTTTGTTTTTTTCTCGATATTGCAGGAAATACATCCTTTTTTCATTTTTTTCAAAACATATACTTTTTCCTTCTGCCAAGCAGAGCGATTTGATCTACTGCATGGTAGTTTGTCTCGGATGGAAAAAGAGTGTCACCTCTGCCTCTTCTCTGTCCTTCCAAGGCCCCGAGGGCGGAGTCATTGGAGTTTTGGAATTTTGGGTTCGCCTCTTCCCTCCTGCTGAGCCTATAGACATGGCGGAGGACAGAAAAAAAGCAGGGATGATGGCAACGCACAGGAGTCCAGCACAGATGGATGTCTTCTGGCAGGGCAGTGGACATGAGGTAGATGAGATCCCACTCGGAGATGTAATTCTCCAGAGAGATGTTATTTTTCACACATGAATGACATTTATTGTCCTATTATCAATGCCCATTCACATAGTTTTTTTTGTTGAGAAAAATGTAAACCAATATCATACAAAAACATGATGAATTTTTTTTTTAATGTTCTCCTCTTGGCTGACCATAGGACATTGTCTTATATATATACTGCAAACACATAACAGTCACAATGACACATGTTCCCTCTGAAGGATGTTGATCACAATTGGGGTTTGACCGTTTTTACAGGATTCAACTTTTTTTTTTCATTTTCTGATTATTTGCAGTTCTTTCGCAGATTTTAGCAGAAGTCTTTTCCTTGAGATGCACAAAATTATCAGATTAATTATTTCATATGATTACCAAATTTTACCCTTTAAACTACGACATGCTGCTTGTCATTATGAACACTATCTATGACATCAAGATAAGATAAGATAATACTTTATTGATCCCCATAGGGGAAATTCGGGTGTTGCAGCAGCAACATTAGAGGAGAAAAACACTAACAAACAGAAAAGATAAATACACACATATGACAGTGCAAACACATATGCACATAAGTCACTATACATTCCACACACACGTATACATACATTTTTACACACATACCCATACCTACATAAATATATATATACACATATACACAATATACACATATACATATATACATACACATTTACACATAGATAGCACAAAAAAATAATAATAATTAAATAACATGAGCAGAAATAAATAGATTGATTGTATTTTAAGCAGGAGTTGCACGACTACGGCGGTGGGATACCCAATGAGTTAATGGTCGTGTTGGAGCGCTGCGTGGGCCTCAGCGCGCGCTGGCCGGGACTACTTCCCGACGCCTACCTGACATACAGGTTCTACGACTTGCCGCCTCACGTGTCTGAAACAGTGCCGTGCTCCACAAGCCCAGTTTTCAACGACACATGCAGCTTCCCGTTGGCGGCGACTGCTGACGTGCTGCAGTACATGAGGTACCTCTGCAGTACATATACACACATGGTAACATGAGAAAGTGACAGGTGTTTGTCCCAGCAATGACATCATTTTGGCCAAAAGCAAAATGGTCACATTTCATCGCTTGAACGATCTTTTGTTTATTTACAACACCTGTGCCTTGATACAACAAAATTTTATTGATTTAAAAAAACAGCAAAACTCACAAGCCCTGAACTGTTTATTCGAAAGTACCTTTTTGAGACTATTGGGTCCTTATCTGTTCATTTGTTTATTTATTTAGTAATCCATCTATCACAACTTTTACACCAATCATTGATAGCAATGAAAGGCAAAGAAGGGATATCTTTTAAGCTTTGTTGCACACGAAGATGCATTATCATGTTAAAGTGAAATAACACAATCATTCCTATTTGAGCTCATATTTATGTCAAAAGTAGCTTCAAAACATGGTTGCCTTTCAAATCCCAACTTAATTCAACATATAAAAAATGCATGCTGGATAAAGAGGTTAAAAAAAATACAGGTCTCTTTTTTTTTTTAAATTTTCCATTACATTTTTTGCTCAGGTCCAGCAGTCTGTGGGTGTATGTGTTTGACGACAGCGAAGACCAGACACCACCGGCGTATCTCGCTAAGACCCCCATCCCGCTGCGAATTCTGGCCACAGGCAGGGAGATTAGAGGTGAGGAGGAGAGGAAATCCGAATGACCTCCCAAAATCCTTGAAAGTGTCTTCTTCCAGACAAGAGAAGGATGCGCTGACCTCGCCTGAACATTCTGCATTTTAGACTAATTACTGTTTATCATTTAAGCTTGAATGTTTCCTGAAAAAAAAAAAATAGCAACTTGTGAGTTGCGGAATACACATTGAAAATGAGAGAAAAGGGAGAATGAAATGACACTACAAAAAAATTCAAATAAACACACTTATATATGTGATACTCATATTACAAATGAGTGTCTCCGGAACTGGAAAATCAAGGAAATTTTATGGAAAAAAAATTTGTGGAAACCGTGCGTTTGTCCCACCCTCCTGCCAGGTGACTATGTTCTGCGGGATGCGGCTGGTGGACCCCGGGGGATGGTCAGGGTGATGATAAAATGGAAGTACCCATTTCAACCGCCAGCAGACACACTCGGGAGGCTTGGAAAAGGGGTGGAACGGCAGATTAGAGCAGTGGAGGCCATCGAGGTGCGGGAGGAAGAGACTCCAGAGTCACACAAGCCCATAGCCAAGCCCAGAGTTAAGGTAATTCATATCATTTTGAAAAAGGTTTGCTGGTCAGTGTGACTGATGTATGGTGATACTGAAAGCACATTTTCACATGAATCCCCTCCAGTCATATCTAGTTTTCATCAGGGAAAGGGTATCATGTTGACCCCGCAAGTCTCCAGGTCACTTCACCGTAGAGTAAAAGCCATTATGTGTCCACCTTTAATCCTGGGGATGAATTTTATAACGCAGGGAAGAATCGTAACAAACCGTGAAATCGAGACATCGCATAATTTTTCTTTCCATGAAAAGGAGCGGGGAGTCGAATTCGATCCCATTCTCCCCCACTTATTTTTCTTTAACCGGTCAAGACAGAAGGCCACCCGCACTGAGATGGGTTCTGTCAAGGGGTTCCTGGCCGGTCAAATGGAACTTTTCCTTGCCACCGTCGCTAAGTACTTGCTCATGGAGGAATGTTGGGCTTCTGTAAATCATCTTAAAGAGTAGTGGAAAGTGTCATCAGACAAATGGGTTGTAATTTGGCGCCATATAAATAAAATCGGACTTGACTTGCCTAATTCACATTTATTGATATTGGACTAAACCAATGGTATATGACTTCTTTCCGGGAATGTCAACAATCAGATTCAGAGCCGATCATTTCAACTGAATATTTTTTTCTATGTAATTGCACACTGAACACTCTTTGCAAACCTACTCACTTTATACTATTTCCCTGATGGCCTGTCTTCAGTTTATATAAGTAAAAAATAGAGGGTAAAAAGTTAAAAAGTGATTTAGTGAGCCACTGAGTTGAATCACAAAACTGTGTGTTTTCACTTACACTCCCAGTTTCGTAGCCTGAGACCCGTTTCGCCACTGTTCTTTATTTCCCACAGATGCAGCAACTTGAACCCGGAGAAACTAAAGCGGTGAAGAAGGAGACAAAAGCCTTAGTAGGTTTTATGTAAACATCAGTAAATTGCTTTTGATCTATTTAAAAAGGCAGCGTGTCATAATGAGGAATTGTCTGGGTTGTGTTTTTCCCTGTGTGCTGTGGTGACAGGCTCAGCTTCCAGCAGACAGACAGAAAACTTCATTGCATGTTAAACCGGAGCGAATCATCCCTCGCCAGGACAAGAGGAGGTCAACCGGGAGGTCACCTGACCCCACTGGGCGACCTAGCATGATGTCACGTCTACCACTTCAAAAGTAAACAAACCTTCTCTGAATTATTGCATCAAAAACAAGATTTATCTTAAGTATATTGAAATGAACTATTTCAAAAGTTTTCCTGTCTTCTCGGGTGTCTAATAGAAGTATCTTCATTGTAATCCAAAGATCTTTAGGAGAAACACCTTCCAGAAAATCACCTGCCATGTCATCGAGGATTAGCTCTGCCAGTGAAAGCAGGATCCAGGCACGACTCCTCTCTCGTCTCCAAAAGTGTCTCAAGGGAGGCCGAACAATGTCAAAGAAGGGAAATGACTGCTATTATAAACTGGTTGTTTTGTGCCCTTTCTTCCTTTCAGGACCTTCCCTCTTCGGATCAGGTGTCAACGGATGAAGAGGAAGAGGAGAAGATTGAGAGTGGTAATGACTGACTAACACAACACTGATCCTGATTGTGTTCTATTCTATTCCATTCAATTAATATTTTGAATTTCTTAGACTTGATGCCTTTTTTTAATTGGCATGGCTCATTGTTATGTAAAAGAAAATCTTTATTTTTTAATTTATCGATCTATTTATTTTAAAATTTAAATCATCCAAACTTTACCTGATGGAGGTAGAGTATATATATATATATATATATATGTGTGTGTGTGTGTGTGTGTGTGTGTGTGTGTGTGTGTATATATATATTAAAAAAAAAAAAAAATATATTATATATATAATATATATATTGTGTGTGTGTATATATATATATATATATATATATATATATATATACAAATCTTTTTATTTCTTTTTTTTAAGCATCGGGCTGAAATTCACTAAAAACAAATCAGTGAGAAACAGCAAACAGCAGCCTGATTAATAATTAATGTGAAAAATCACCTTTATATAAACAAACAAGTAAATACTACATGTTAAAACGGAGATAACTTTGACAATTAGCAGGGCGAGTCTTTGCTTAATCGAATTCTTTCTGGTTTGAATATCTGACATGATTACCTCGAGTAAATTTTATGACACGAATCAAATTGAAAAAGGTTAACGGTACCATGTGATACTTGTTTCAAGACTCTTTCCCCAGCATAACAACTACGGGAAGTTAAAGAATAATCAAAAGGTTATCAGCCTCCGTTAACCAAGGAAAGCTGCTGACCTGAGTTGACATTAATTGTGATTTGTTCCTTTTGTCAGCAGCTGCGGAGCAGAGTGAAGCCTCGGAGTCGAGTTCCTCACGAAGTGACATTATCATCATCCCTCCAAAACGAAGAATGAGAAAGGTTTGATGTTTTTTTCCCGTCCATGAAGGCGTTTTACCCCAAGGCCTGTTTTGCATTGATTCACGGAGCTCAATCAACCCTCTCGAGGCAGAACGGGATAACAACATAAAGTCGGTTATTCTCAAAGATCATATTCATTAATTCATTCATTATCTAAACCATTCTTCCTGCACTGGACTGGTTGCAAAGCGATTCACAGGGCCGACAACTATTCACTCTCTTTTTCATACATCTTGGCTTGGATCAAGCTACTTTTTTTGAGGAAACCGGAGAACCTGGAGGAAACCCAAGCAGATACGGGGAGAACGAGGAGACTCCACACAGAAAGGTCCCCAGTCGTAATCGAACCCGGGACCTTCCTGCTGTGACGGGGAAGCACCGACCGTTCTGTCCCCATGCCACCAGTCACACAATATAATGACAAAAAGTAAAGAATCATAATGATCATGAAATAAATGAATACGAAATAGCATTCATGCAATGCTTACATTTAGTGAAATTTCAGTGAAAGTTGGAAAAAAATAAAGGAAATGATTTCGTAAGAATGACCTCAAAAACTATCTGCTGCTCTCAGAGGCTCTTATCATACATCCAAACAAATTTCAAGTATATACAAGTAGCAAATGCGCCTGCAGTGTACCGTCTTGGGCTATTTTCAATATGACAGTGTGAGCCTCTGATATAGACAGAGAATTTTTGTCAGGCTTTACGTCCTTTAAACGTAGCTTCAACATCACCGTCTCAGGGCAACAAGCTCCGGGTGGAAATTCTGTCGCTGACCCTTGAACCGTCCTCAAACGTGGCTCTGGACGAATCGGTGCAACGTGTCTATGTGGAGTATCGTCTGCTGGGCGTCCCAATGGAGACAACCGAGACTCCAATGTCCCTCCGCAAACCCATGGAGGGGGAGGAGATTCACTACAACTTCACAAGAGGTGAGGCTTGCGGCTTTTTGTCGGAGAACATGTTTTCATTCTGACTCTAAATCTGCCCCCTTGGCTTCCGTCAGTGATCTATGTGGACGGCTCACAGTTGGCTCCACTGAGGCACTATCTTTACACCATGCTGGAGGGCAGCGACCCAAACAAGGGCCGGTTGTACAACTTGTTTATTTGCCCATCTATTTGCAAATTTCACACCCTAAAATAAATAAAGGAGATAACATCTCTGCTCTCCATTGATTTTTCGCTATAACATGTCACATGTACTGGCAGGTTGAAGTTTACAGTGGTCAGTGAACCAATGGAGGATGATGACGAGTGCTTGGACGTCGGACATGCCTTTCTGGACCTCCAGGAGCTTCTGCTCACAGGAAATGATGTCATCGAGAGACAAATAGACAGTAGGTGTTCATGCGGTGGAAGAAATTCAAATTGTTGGCAGTGAATATTTGAGCGGAGACGAACCTAACAAAGACTCAGTTGTTATTGGGTTGGTGGCTGAAAGGGCCCCCTTGTGGCAATATTCAGAAATGCAGCACAATCAGTGCAGGACATAATTCAGTGCAATGACTTAGAAAGATGAAGATGGGAGTATAAATGAAATATTGATCCTATCAAAATTACTGTGGCAATTTTTAGAAAAGATGCTCTGAATTCAGAAAAAAAAACCAAAATCCTTCAGGATATCCAAAAGAGATTTTTTTCTGCAAAAAAAAAAACTGAAATTTATATTCAAAGGGCAGAAGTATTTGTTTGAAATTGTTTGTGAAGGGATTTATTATTAAACTCCAACCTTAAAGTTCAAACAGGTGAGAAGGAAGATTATGTTTGGCCGGAAAATTAAGTCTAACAGAAATAATAGGGGACAAAGTATAACAAATTGTATTTATAATACTTGAATGTGACCCACTGCGCATCTTTGCATTTCCTCTCCCTCCAGTCGTGAGCGTGGACGAAGAGAAGGAGGTGATCGGAAATCTGAAAGTGTCTTTGGAAGCAGCCAAAGTCCTCACTGGGATCTACAGGGAGTTTTCCTCAAAGCCGGAGCTGAGGAAAGAAGAAAAGAGTGATGTAGAGAAGGAAGAGAAAAAGGAGAAGGAGAAGAAAGATCAGATTGAGCTATTGGAATATGATGAAGACAGCGACTTTTAATCGAATCCAGTAATATGATGTGATGAAAAGTTTTAGAGTTTTTAACAGCTTTTCCTACAAATTAAGGTTGACAAGTCCAGTATATTTATGAATCCCACACTTTTATTGACACAGTATGAACTGATGTTTTCCTGCAGGTCTCAGAACAAAGTTCTGGTTTTAATGACAAGGGAAAGAAGATAGTGGATATAGAATTCATTTGATTTTTTAGTTTTTACGCTTTTGATATTTAATGGGCAGTGACCTTTTAGTGTAATAAGTGTGATGTACTGGAAAACCAAAATAAGAGTAAACTGAGATTGATCTTGAAGAACTATAATAATAATAATAATAAATAAACTATAATAATAATAATAATATTCTATATGAGAATTGGGATCACCAAATAAATAAGGCAAAGCCTAGATCTCTCAAAGAGCTGTTATATTGATTGTTCAAAACTGCTATTTGAAATTATCTACTTAATGTTCAGATCAGTGATACTCTGATGAATATTACCTGAAAATTAACAAGTACAATTAAATAAAGTCAGGCTAAAGGATCTATGGGGGCTACAGTACTTTTTTTTCAGAAACATTGTTTTTTGTTTTTATTATGAGAAATAAATATTTTTTTCACAAAAAATAGAAAGTTTATATGAGATATATTATGTATTACAATATAATGCATGGGAGAATTTAGCTCTTCAGATTAAAGATTTGTTATTTGTGATGTAAGATGTTGTTCCACTTTAATAAATGCATTGAATTTATAAATGAACACCATTGCGTCTGTGTCCATGTAAGAAGTACATTTTTAGTTTTTTGAATGGAAGTAAAACCTTCTTGCGTCATCTGCCTAGCTACCACAGCTAAAGTGAGATTTATTTTCGAACAATTTAAGATAACATTCATGCAGCCAGTGTTTGAAGTTAGCTTCACTGTTTAAAAATAAATTTACCATTTTGACTAAATTCTACTCAAACGACAAAATAGCCTATCCATTCAGTTTATTTGTGTCACCGGGGGCTTGCTTAGTAATGAACTTTGCCATCATTAGTGACTTAGCGAGCTAACCTCCTTCTGCTTCCTAACATACAAATTGACTCTCCTCGGCTAATTGACAGCTAAATTGTTGCTCAGCGGCTGTCCATCCTCGCTGCACTTGCATGTCTTAAAATAGTTAATAACATGACTTTTTATTTCTAAAATGTGGCTTTTGCCAATGCTGACACATTCCAGTGACTGGAATGACTTAGGGCTTGGTTGTTAATGAACTTTGACATTATTGACAAGTTAGCAAGCTAACCTGTAATATGCAAATTAGTCCTACTTGCCTAACTGCTAACTGCTTGGCTAATTCCTGTCTGTCCTCACCACACTTCAACACTTACACTCATAAAAATAGTTAAGAACATGACTTTTTGTTTATGAGTATGTCTTTTTGAGGAATTAGAATGATATAATGAAGCGTTGTGCAAAAAGCAAGCATTGTTCCACGTGTTTACCATGGGTACTAACACGTATTTGCTGGTACATTCCAGAAACTGAGATGACATTGTTCTACACATCATGTGTAGAACTCGTGTCTGAAATGAAACAAAGTGCTGCTTTTCATACTTGGTGTGTGAATGCATGCGTGTGTGTTTGTGTGCACCACTCATATATTATTTGACCGTTTACATCCAACAATGGATCATTGTCTGTTTTAAGTGCTGACACACATTTAAAATTAGACGTGTTCATGTCATTTTATTCCTTAAGTATTGTCAAATTCATGAAAAATACCTGCAAGTTATGAAATAAATCTCTCCAGAAATTACCTTAACAAATAAACATGACAAAATGATCAATGTCTGTAACAGATTTCCTTCCATTTGATGCAGATAAAGCTCCTATTATGAGGATAATTTTACACCCATGATGTAATATTTACCAATTGAACCAGACAACATGAATACTTGCAAGAAAATGCAGTGTGCTGAATCGCCATTTTTTAGAAACTGTGAAAGATGGATAATCAGAGGGTATCTGTTTTTCTTCTGTTTTTCAACCTTAAACCTTTGTAACCTGCTCCATTACATATTAAAGCACAGGGTAAACTAAGGACACATTGCCACCTCATTCTTTGTTGTCATGTTGACTTTGCTGATTAACCCAGTCACTGCTAATTTGACATTACACATTAGTGTTTATCATGGGGTTGTTACTGTGACTACCAGAGAGATCTCTGCACTGCATTGCAAGCCTCCAGGCTTGTGTCAATTAGAGGACATTCCACAGCCACTGATGCACTGGCCCGAGTTTGCTAGATCCTCAAAGCTTCAGTATAAACACGCACAAGCTAGAAACAGTAGTTGGTTGTATCCTGACACAAATGTGCAGCTTAGTTTTATCAACTTTTTATTTTCATCGATAAACTGCTATTCTCAATTTGACTTTTTTCAAGAAAATTTTACATGTGAAAATGTATATTTATGCTATGAGTATGTGTGGTAATGTGGAAACATCAAGACCTGTATGATGAGACTGACAGAAATTCAGCAGCTCATCACTGTCAAATGACACGCCTTTATCCCCTGGCAAAATGACATCAACTGCAAGGCTAGACCTCAGATTCTGGGAGACATGGCAAAAAACAGGATGACTTGGAGACATTCTGTCCATGATGGTGCTGCGCAATAAAATGATGACCTTCACCGTGCTTCAGAAAAAAAGCGCCGACTCAGGGAGGAGAGGGCTTCCGCCGAACAAGCCCAACCCAAACTCCCCAACACAAGTACCGCATTCACCTGACCACACTGTACATGGACAGTCAAGTCTGGGATTGGGCTCTTCCAACCCCTGAAGACCCAAAAGAACAAAGCAGGACATCCATACTTTACCACGAGTGGCCACCAATGATAATGTGTGGTTCAATCAAAGTTAGTAAAATAGTGACATCTCAGTATTCAAAATATTGCGCTGCAGAACCTTGTGCCTCATTCCCAGTGTTACTATACAAAGCTTCTTAAACTGGTGAAGGCATTTTGTGTACATGATAAAATGCTACTTTGAGTACTTTTTTGCATCTTTGGTTAGTCACAATTATTATTGAAGTCACCTATTTGAAGATTCAACTAGTGTTTCCTTTCACATTATTTAAATGTTAAATGATTTGGAGTTCCTCTTTCTGCATGACTTTTCTATCCAAGCAGATGTGAAATATTGATTTTCAAAAAGATCTTGGATTGTAGTTTACTGATCCAAAAAGGTGTCCTTTTATGTATGTTTACGGGAGGACACGGGGTAGTTACCTGAGTCACATGTTTAATCAAGTCAAAAACATCAAAATGTATGAAGAGAAGTTTTATTCTACGAGTAATTACAAAAAATACACGGGGGGGTGTAATTGGTACAAGTGCAAAATAAATTAGATGTTTCCCTCTCAAGAGTCAAAACTGGTGACAAGATATTTGGTTTCAGTGAAGACAATGTGACTCCTTCATACATCACAAAACATTCAGGACATTAAAATTGGACACAAAGATAATCATTTGTAAGTCAATATACAGGAGTATATATAACCTGCTGTGTCAGGGTGATTTCAGCGTTCTGCTATCATTCTCCTGAGAATGACGACAAGAGAAAAGGAATATAGAATGTGAAAGTAAGGTTGGTGTTAGAATATATGAGCAAAAGAAAAACTTCTAATCAGAGTTTAATGATGCTGTTGGCCAGGTGTGTGCAGTTTTCAGGCCATGAGCAGGCGGTGCACTTGTTGCAGCTGCCGCTGTGAGAGGACAAGGCGGTGGACCTGTTCTTGCCCTGCGGGGCAAGGAATGGCCACGCGTCCGATATACACAGTTCCTCCTTTCTTCTCCTCCTTGGCCTAGGACAAATAAATGGAAGAAAAAAAGCAAACATGAAATGTTATCAGCCTATCATAACCTCAAAAACCTCAACTTATAATCATGGAAATGATGAGGGGGTTCTTTATGTGCAGTGTGGTACCACCTTAACAAAGGAGGAGACAGGGAATGTTGCAAAGTCTGACGTAGCCTTTGCTCCAGGCTGATAGGAGACAACGTGTTCGGCTACTTCCCCCTAAAAGAAGAAGAAGTAAGAGGCCAGATTAAAGTGTTTGAACTGGTAAGGACTGTGAAACATTTGGACATCACCTTGAGTTTGGACAGAGCATCGCTGAGGTTCTGCAGGCGGGCGGTCTGCTCCAGAAGCTGGGCACTGGCGCTGACTGAGGGAAACACGGCAGGGGAGAACCAGCTCAACATGTCTAATTTCCTCGAATAGACCATCGCAACCACGTAACATCGACCAACGCACCTGCTGTCTTTCCTGTAACATCCACCACCTTGAACTCTGCACTCAGCTTGAGCAGGGTGGCAAGCAGTTGGTCGGTCCGTCGATAAATGCCTGTATTAAGTCCCTCCGGTGGCATGGAGCTCTCTTTGGACACTTGAGGCAGTTTGATTGGGCAGAGTGGGGGCAGGGAGGCCAGCTGGGCTCTCATCCTCTCTGCCTGGAATGAAAAAATTCTCAAGATGAGTTTTGCTGGAGTTTAACTAAATTAAGCAGTCGTCGCACCGGCAAACCTTGAGTCTGTTGTTTTCATTCTTCAGGTGTTTAAGACCAAGTCTCTGAGCTTCAAGCTGTTGCTGTAGGAGAGGGGAGTCCACCACCTCCACCGACCCGGCCATAGATGGAGTCAAACCTGGTCGAAGGAGAACCAATGTTAAATTTGTAATCATCAATATTCAATGTGGAATCACGTTTTGATTTAGAGTCTGTGAATCAGATCTTCACACCTGATGCAGATCCCTGAACAACAGAGGCTATTCCAGAAGCAGCCGGGGCCCGCAAGCCTTCGATTGTCATCTTTGACTGGTTGTTTATACGTTGTTTCAGCTCCGCCTTTTCCGCCTCCAGCTGGTCAATGTCAGCTTGCAGAGCGTCCATTGTCTCCTCAAATTCCCTGAATTTGCGGACAGGGATGGCAAGTGAGGTAAGAGTGACAAGAAGCAAGATATGAAAGTCTTCGTCTGTCTGGTGCTTACTTCTCTTTCTTCTTCAGCAGTTCAATGTTCTTGTCCAACTGTGTCTGAATTTTCTCCACCCGTTCATCCGCATCTTTGGTGGAGGTGTCCAACTTCTTCTCCAGGAGGCTCAGACGGACGCTGGCCTCACTTAGCTCTTCTCCCTGGTGGAAAGAGGTGTTAAGTGTTAAAACAGCTTTACTCTTCCATGGGCGGGTAACTATAGTGGCATTTATTGCTAGCCATGTGATTCACGGTATCAATGTCTAAGCCAAATATGGATAATTATTTGATTAAAATCTAGACTGTTATTTTATGATTCTACCTTTTTTTCCCCTCACATTGTTGATATATTCACCAATTTGCCATTCATTTTTCCTCCATAAATTCAGTTGACTGTTTTAAAAAACAACACTGTTGAATATAAATGTGAATGTCACCTTTACATCCTAAAAAATGTTGCCAAATATTATACATATTCTACAAAAGTGTGACAAATTAGTTAACAAGAAAATGGAAATATATAATAAATCATAAGCGAAACACTTTAAAGTGCCTGATGATCAACATATTGTTCCAAGGTCAGGCCAGTCGTCCTGGCTCTAATTATTTAAAAGAAGTTTGTTTTTTTATGTCTATTGTGTCAGACCTTAATCTCCAAGCCAAAGAAGGAACTGTAATATTGATCATTACTGAAACAGTGAATTTCATGATTCAAGTATGACTGATTTTCATGGATCACACAGCCCTGCTTTCTATGTCAAATAAATGATAGTAAATTATAGTCCTCCCTACCTTAATCTTGAGGGACTTCTTGAGCTCCTTGATGACTGTCTCTCTGTCTTCCAGTTTCACTCCTAGACCCTCAGCATCAGTAATCTCAGCCCTGACAGTGGATGCTCTTGTTTCCACCGGAGGAGTCTGAGGTGGTAGGAAAAGTGGCAAATGTTTGAATAACAATGTCTGAAAACGCCTTAATATATCTATCCAGAGAGTAAATGTGCACGAATACCTTGCCCTGAGGTTTGTCTGCATCGTACTCTCCTTCCTGCATGGCTGTAGCCATCTTGTTCATGGTAGCTATGACTGAGCTGCAGGACTGACGCAGGCAGTCCGGGGCGTTCAGGCTCTGAGAGCCGTAGACCTGGATGGAAGAAAAAAAAAATTGAGCTTGAAACAACTATCTAGGCAACTTGTGCCAGAAGAGACATTAAACTCATGTTTCACAAGTTTCCCGCTTTAGACACAAAAGCACTTTGAAAAATGACAGCAGAATATTGTAGTTTACTTTAAATGAATGAGCCGAATGAGAATTTTGCTGAAAAAACAAAAACTAAACTTCTATACCAACCAGTTAACTCAGATCACCTCTCAGATCTAAAGAGGAGGTTAGTTATTACTTATATATTCATTTGATTCCTTTATTAATCACATAAAAAAACAGAAAGGGATGACAATAAATAATTAGAAGAAATGAATACTCCTGACATGAGCTAAGCAGTTTCTGTTTTAGAAACATACTCCCTTCACTGAGATTGCCATTTGAAGGAAAGACAACATGAAAAATATAAAACAACTTTTCATCTGCTGTGAAGTGTTTTTCTCTTTCCAGGTTTTCCGGAATTCCCTGTTTTAGCTCTACTATGGTATTTTTGGAAAAACATCTGTCATTGACGAAGGGTCCAAAGGCGAAGTGCGCTGTGATTCACTACCTGCTCCACAGTCTTTGAGGCGATGTCCTCCAGTTTGACACTACTGAGCCCTTCTTGCTCAGCCAGCGGCGCGACCAACTGAGCACCGGCTGCAGCCAGTTCCTGCAGTACCGCCACCAAGCGGGTCAGCTGCCGTCTACACTCTGTCAGTGTCTCTGACACCTGCGAGGAATGGACAAATCAAGCTTCAGTCGTTTCACAACTCTTGGCGGTTTTAAAATTTGTGTGCTTCCCTTCCCCATCCTGTACCGGTGCTCCAAATCTGAGCGCGGCAGGTACTCCTGCAACATCTGTCCCGGGCATTCTGCGTCGGATCTTCTTACAGAACTGCTTAATGTCGGAGCAGGAAGTGTCCAGGTCTTTGAGAAGGACTGCAAGGATAGATTCCTCCTGACCTGCTGCCATGAACACCCGCAGGCGAGCGACCTCCGTGCCCATACAGTCGAGGGCACTCTGGATGAACTGCAGATCACAGGGGCGATACAGTTTGTTAACGCTACTTGTCAAAATTCCACTTTGTGACAATGTTCGCTTTTAATCAAAAAAGACATTTTACCTGGCATTCAGTCAATTTTCATATGCTAGAGAAGCAGATTGTGTCCAAGTCTAAGAATCAAAGGGGTCAAAGCTGAGAAGAGTCATCAGTACCTTGATGTGGTCGGCCAGCTGAACCGTGCAGTCTTCAGTGTGATCTGCCAGATGGACGCTGTACAGTTGCTGGATGACAGAAACAGTGACTTGCTGTGTTAACTGTAATGTGCTTGGATTGTTAAGCCACCACTGCACAGGGAAACGATGAACCGCACCCTTCAGATCACTATGTTTTCTCACAGTACACTTATGTATGTTAATAAATAGGCTGAAATTCTAGAAGTGCCTGCTGTGCCTTTATACAGCTACAATGCCACAAATTGTAAAAAAAACAAAAAAAAAACAAGCAATTTTTAGATGCCACCCTTACTGCTAAAATGATACATATGCATAGATATATATGGATGTTTTTCCATTCTTCACAATCTTTAAAAGCCTCGAACAAATTTATGAAAAAACAAAAAAGAAACAAAACTGCAAGGTCACATTGAATATGATTAAAAAATTTTGAAGGAACAAACACTACACTGAGCCATAAAAGCAACAAGCTGGTGCCATCTGGTCTGTAAAACAGATACAATTTTGAGTGGATAGCAAGATATAAAACAGAGAGGAAAATAAAGATTGTCCAATGATTGCTGAGATAATCATGTTTTTTTCTGCTGCTTCTGAGTTTATGATTTTTTTTATCTTTTAATCTACTGTGCTGTCATACATGTATGTCATAAAACACATTCTTGAGACATGGGTTTTGGGGGATTCAAGTTAACCCACATGATCATGATACCTGGTAGTACTTGATGGCCTTTGTCAGAGGCTCCACCTGAACCGTCTCATCCAACTGGTCCTTATGCAGCAGGTCGATTAAATAATCCAGAGCACGTTCGTGGAAGCTCATTTCCGAGTAGAGTGTTCCAAAGCGCTTAAAAACCTCCACACTGCAGTTGTTCAGAGCCCTGCCGCCAGAAAAGACACAACCCTTGCGTTACTGTCTTTGGTTTACAATATCAAACCAAGGGATGCTAAATTGACTGAAAATAATCTTGACTATGTTGATTATTAATGAGAACCTTTTAAGAAAACATCTCAAAATCTGTGAAGACTTATTTAAACTTTAGTTGTCAAAAAAAAACAGCCCTGTCAGGTTGAAGTCTTTTATGTAACTTTGAATGAATCTAGTGTATGTCATGCTTTCTGTGTCTCTCGTTCTGAAATATGTGTGAATTTTGGTGCTGTAGATTGTGTGAGGGTCCATTTGTGTTAAACGTTTGTAGTGGGAGTTCTTGCTTCACCTAAAGGTAGCTAATCTGCTACAAGGCATGGTCTCTCTATCTATACGATATTCTCTTTGGTAAATTAATCCTAATGTTCACTGTATATCACATCAGGGATAAAGTTGCTTACTGTTCGTATTTGTGCAGGGTGGCTTGAAGAAGGCTGAGTGAGTACACGAGCCCCGAGGCAAAGCTGCGCTGTTCGCCAGGAGCACCTCTCAAGCGTGTCACCTCAGCGATGTTGCCACTCAAGTCAAACTTATCCTGGGCTTGTTTACTGATCAGCTCAGCCTGCGGGGAGCAGCAGGTTAAAGTGAAGTGAAAGAAATGTGCTGAAAACAGCCACAAGTGGAGGTAAAGGCATTTGGGATTGACCAGATGCATAGATATGAAATGGAATTCAAACAATGTCATGAAATAGACAGACAGCCCCGCACCTTGCAAATGATCCTGGGAATGAGCAGCAGCACCAGAATGCAGTCATGGTCTCCACCATGACGGAGGAAGGAATCTGGCATAAAGGAGGTAAGGAGGGAGACCTGTCTGTTGGCCTGAGCCACTTCCATTTTTCTCAGCTCCATCTCGATGGCCTGGTGACACACGGTGTTAACTTTGAGGAATGGAACACATTCAAAAATCTGACAGGTGTGAGCTCATTAGCTCACACAGGCGCGCGCACACACACACACAGGCACACACACACAGGCACACACACACAGGCACACACACACAGGCACACACACACAGGCACACGCACACACACACGCACACACACACACACCCACACACAAACTTGTACACATTGTCAGACCCACGAGGCCTGAGACAAATGCTTTGCTCAACAAGCTCCTTATATGGCTGCTCACGTTTT
>CAAKHD010006877.1:0-41817 GCA_901007705.1 Fistularia tabacaria | reverse complement strand
CACTCACACACACGCACACACACACGCTCACACACACACACACACACACACACGCACACACACACACTCTCACACACACACACACACTATCACACACACACACACACACACTATCACACACACTATCACACACACACACACACACACACTATCGCACACACGCACACACACACACACACACACACACACACACACACACACACACACACACACACACACACACACACACACACACACACACACACACACACACACACACACACACACACACACACACACACACACACCTCATACCTTGGCATAAGCTTTGGTCTCTGCAAACTTTATCTTGAAGTCAAACAGTTCTGCAGGAGCTTGCTGAACTTGATCGGTATTGGAGCTCTGCTGACTCAGCAGGTCTTTGTTGGCCTCCTGGTGCAAATAAAACAAAAGGAAAATTGATTCCCAATGCTTCAGTAGATAATGTTACAGACATCGTCTATCCAGTTATATGCACCCACCTGCAGTCTGGTGGTGAGCTCCCTGTATTTGCTGATGGTCTGTTGGTAATCAGCTACAGTTTCCTGTGCAGCCTCCACCCTCTTTTCTGCCTCTCTGACCTTAGTTACACTCAGGTCCAGCTGCTCTCTCAGCTCCATTTCTGTCTCTCTAGCATTCTCCTGGAGCTCATCATTCATTTCATTCATGGCCTCCTATGGTTTCAGGGGAAAAACACAAATGTTGTGGGAAGACTTTTTTTTTGTAATTTTGTCACTAAAAGATTCTACGAGCTTTCATGAATCGACTTAAAATCTTGGACAGCTGTTTCCAGCATAGATCTCAGGCTGGATGATGCTGAAGAAAACCCTGTGGAAATTCAGAGGCCCCCCTTCTATCAATGTTGGTAAATTAACTGTTAACAAGTTTAATTCCACTTTTAATTTTATTTTCTTCGTAAAGGCTTGTTACTTCAAACTGAACAACAACAAGCTATATCAAAATCTAAACCAACAGCTTTGTTATTAGATACACACTGACCAGATCAGTCACAGTTTCTCTCATCTCTCGGACTTTTTCCTCCAGGTCCAGATTCCTCTCTGTCAGGGTTTCAACCATCTCCTCTGATCCCAGGGCTGCATCCACCTGGTGCAACCAAGTGCGTAGGTACAGTCTAAGATTACAAAGTTCGCCGGCAAAGAAGTTTACATGCTGCTCAGTTAGTTCTTGTGCTCACTGAGCTTTACCTGCTCTTTCAGTTCATCAATTGTGGACTCGGCCACCTTGACCTCCTCCTGGAGCTTTTCCTTCTGAGCCCTCAGGGTCTCCAGCTCGGTGGTCTTCTTCTCCGTCTGTTTCTGCAGCTTCAGATGCTCCTGTTTCTCCGAAGCAGACAGGTCACGCATCCTGAGGAGAAGGTGTGAGTCGGCATTTACTTTTTGGTGGTTGTAAAAGTGAAATGTTTTTGGTACCTCAATGTTGGGGTTATTTGAGCTCCTGACAGCATGGCATGAGAGAATTTACACGGACACACTATTTACAGTTTTGTTGCTCCTCCTACCACTGGTTTCTATTAAGCGGAAAGGGTATGAATGAAATGACCATGAAAACTGACAAAATATAACCTGAAGGTTCTTGGTGGGTAAGCAAAAGAAACTACTACTTCTTCATTCAGCGAAGTTATTTGTGTTTATGCAGCATATTATTTACCTGGTTAGTTAAGACAAATACACTATCTTTTTTAATTAAAAAATGTATACTTATATTCCCATTTGCCTTATTTCTATTACAGTAGATATTCAGTCTTCCAATATTGCTTTTGGGCCGTGGTAATGCAATATGTGGATTTATTAATACGGTTAATCTGCACTTTTTTCAAATAACATTTGATTGCTGGACGTCCGACTGACCTGACCAGGGCCTCCTTTAGTCTGCCATTCTGCTCCTCCAGCTGTTTGACATGGTAACTCGAAGCAGCTCCATCTGAGCCTGCAGGAGAGAAAAAAAAGGAATAACACAGTAATGATGAACAACATTGAAAGACAAACAGAATAAAAAATAAAGTCACAAACCTTTCTCTGAAATCTCATGTCGGAGGATCTCCAGGTCCATGGAGAGCTCTTCCACTCTTTCTTTCAGCGTATCCACCTCCAACTGCAGTGACTCTGCACGTTCTTCAGCCATCTCTTTGTCCAGAGTGGCCATCTCTATGGCATCTGCTGTGTCAGACATCTCCTCTGTGTAGCGGTCTTTGGCCTCCAGAGCCTCACGTAAGTCCTGGCAGGAAAGAGCAAAACGTAGAGCTTTAAATAGCCACATTTTGACAAGTCAGACATTTCTGTTTCAGAAAATAATACTTAATTTTTCAATTGACCTTCTTGGCCTCTTTGAGCTGTTTCTGTAGCTCTGCCTGCTGCTCCTGCATTTTGGTCTTCCACTCCTGAAGCTGCTCCAGCTGGATCTTGTATTTCTCCAGCTCCTTCAGTTTGGCCTTGTCCTCGGTTCGCTTCATCTTCAGCGTCTCCAGCTTCTCTTCCAAGTCCTTGACCTGGGCTCGCAGAGATTCCTCCTCCTGGGAAGGAGGGAGGGGGGGTCAGATCAGAAAGACGAGTGAGAAAACTGGGAGTGGAACAGGATACAAGACAAGTCAAACGTCAAATATGTTGACATGAGGGAAACTTTAAGAATTTACAGTGCTAGATTCAATTCCCCAAGATATGAGTTCCCAGTAGTAAGGAAAAGTAGTGAAAAAAATTTTCAAGGTCAGTCACCAAAAATCCACAGCACAAATGTTTTGGGATATGTTCCTCAATTCAGCCTTTGATTAGCCCCCAAACACAACGTGGGATTCAGCTGTACATTTAGCATCTCGCAAAGTCAAACCATGCCATTGGATGCAATGTAAGGACATTTGAAGACAGTTAACTATTGTGGGCTGAGAGACCAAAGTTGGTTAGTTAACTCATGCTAGGTATCATCAGCATGCACCGGGGTCATTCAAACACTACCTGCTTGGATAGGGCAGGTTCCACCTGGACAAATAATGGAAAAATAAAATGATGAATATGAAGGTAAAATTGGGTGGAGATGCAACATAACAGGGTACTTATCTTTTTTTTTTAATGGGTTCATTTACAGGTACTTAGTAAATGGATTTTTAGAAAAAGGTGCTATGTAATTTCCCCCAAAAAAGTGTTTTTTGCAAAGTAAAGTGGTTTCCTAATTATTCATCTTAACCCACTTTTTTAAAGTGCTTTAAATTATAGAATTCAGGGTATTTCATGCCTTGCTTGTTCGTTTTCTAGTCATTTCTTGCCTACTTGCCCATGTTAAGTAATTCTTAAAAATGGTTTCAATATAATTATTTGTTCAAATTAATCTAAATACAAATTTTAAGGTTGCTTCTTGTCAGATTAAGCAATACTTAAAGATTTCATTTAAATACTATTTTGTTCGGAATTTTTAAGGGCATTTTTCTCTTCCTTCAGTCTCCATGTTTTCCATGACTGCAAAATAGTTCCAATAGCTTCCAGCTCCTTCGGAATTTTACAAGATTTGGGGAAACCCTTATTAAGACAAAGCTGGTCTTGCTGGGTGTATGTAATGTATATATTTTTAAATTAATTCATTAGTTTTCAATAGTGGCACTTGAACTTTGGAAGCGCAGGTGACTCACCTTGCTTGAAGCAGCAGGGACTGGAGTTGCTTGTGCTGCAGGTGAACCACTGGGCTGAGGCACAACAGGAGCCGCCAGTGCCCCCTGGTGGGAGGATAGGCCTGCCTCACTGACGTCACCAGACAAAGAGGTAGACAAGCTCTCCCTCGACCCCTGGCAAAGGAAGGCGTGTGGGAGAGGATGAGGTCGAGAGGGAAAATAAAGGATAGACTACAGAGAGAAAAGTTGAAAGTGAATCCAACCAGTGCAACTTACAGACAGGACGACATTTTCACCAGCTTTATTTCGATGGTGAAAAGTCTGTGAACATCCATACAAAATGGAAACTTCTCCCAATGTGAACAAACTACTTTTATGAAGAGTAAAAGAGTGACCATCACATACTTGGCTGTGCCACAGACAACGATGGTTTATCCCAAATATCAGATACTGTCTAACTTCATTTCACTTCTCATTAGTAGGAGGCAAAATCCACCAGGTCTCAGCAACCAGACATTTCACCACTCCCAGTGCAATAACGGGCGAGCTGGTGGAGCATACCATGAGGGATAATCTGGAGCGGCTCGGGGGTCGTACCAAGAGGGAAGGAAGGGAGGTGGCTGGGGCCAGGCGACTTGGTGTGGTCCACTACCCCAGTGGGATCATAGAGACTGTGTTACATCTCTCAGTATTCAAAACGTTTGAGACGATGATTATTTGTACGATTATAAAAAAAAAACTGAATCTTAGCATGGCTCTGAGTGACATTATCCTATGTTTTGAAGTTTATCTATCTGTGGATTATAGCTATATTTTCCATCAAAGGTGCAGCATACACAAACTTAAATCTCAAAAATATTAACAATTTTGTCTGCAGCCTGCAGGTAACTGGCTAGCAGGAAATCAGCATCAAAAATAGCCTTGGCAATAAAACAATTGCTCAATTAATCAGCATGGAATCTTTGCAAATAGTAACAGAATTTTAATAGTTGAATAATATCAAATATATGTGGAAATTGCATTTTAAACTAATTACATTATAATCCGCCTTTTTTAAGCCTTCACGAGAAGAAATTTTAAAGTAGCACAAATTATTTATAGAATCAAGTTTGAATATGGTCTTTGTTGTTCTGTTATTCATAAAATGAAATAAACTTTCAACAGTATTTAGAAGGAAAGCAGTGATAAAGATTTGTATCGATTGTTTCCGTTAGCACAAATTGCACTTGATAACTGAAATGACAGACATATCCACAGTACAAAGATGAAGATTTCAATATGCCAGGGCTATTAAAACAAGAGTCGTATTAATCTTTAACAAAAGAAACATATTCTACTTTTAAGACCTCAAAGTTTTATAATGAAAAGATTCCATTGTTGATGCTCCCTGAAACTGTATCACATGCAAAATTAATGTGGAGCTATTTTTTTATTTTCCTGTCCTACCTATTAAAGGATTATCAAAACAGTGCCAGTTGCTAAGCTGGAAGCAAATATTACAGGGAATCCTTCTAAGGCAAGCTCAAACCTTGCCAGCCCCTTGTTCCATGGTTTGAGGTTGAGTGAGTAAATGCATGGAATTTGAAAAGACTTTGAATATTTTAGTCCTTTATTTGATCTAACGCTTAGCAAAAACCTTTCAAGGAGTTGAGCCAATTGAGTGACAAATCTTACGAAATTTAAAGAGCCGTCAAATAATGTTTTGTGCCTTTCACCTCCACAGTCTGCTATAGATGAGCTCACCTTGGCAGAGCGCCGGGTAGTGGGCTGAGGAGAGGAGGAGAGGATTTGCGGAGGGGGGGGACAGACACGTACACAAAAACACAGATAGGGACACAGAAAAACATCCAGCAGCGGTGTTGCAGGGCGAGAGATTAACAGCAGATTACAGGCATTGTCAAGTGTTAGTTTAAAATGACTGATCATTGCTCTGAAAGTAGCGGGCCACATTTACCGCCATCTTTCTATTAATAACCCAAGACACAGAGGGGGACATCAACTGGAACTTGTGCAACAATGTTAATACAGGGATGGAAACTTAGTAAATAAGTCAAGCAAGAGTCAAAAAGAAGTGACACATAATTCAGGGTCATATTTTCTGCCGTTTGATCATGCTGATAACTTAATTTACACCAAAAAACTTGAACAAATAATGATTGCAAAATTAAAGATGCATTCTCTGTGCCAAAATGAGTATGAATTAAGAAAACAAGTTGAAAATGTAAAAAGATCGTGTAAGACTTGATGTCTTCTAGTCCCATGCATATGTCAACACATGGAAATAACAGCATGAGTTGCCACTCAGTGTGACAAAAGAGAGTCAAGAAAAGAGGGGGTAAAAGCAGGATGATTCTAATGATTCTACCTTCTTAAGGCTGCTAGATGTCTGAAAAGGGTATTCAGAAAAAAAAAAGTTAGCACACAGTGGCCATTATTTGATCCATTACCTCCAGTAAGCAGAAGAGGACGAGGTGAGAATGTTCACCTACCTGTTTGGTTGATTTGGGAGTCTCAGAAATCTCTGTTTAAAAAAAACAAAACAAAACAAACAAAAAAAAAAAAAAACAACAAAATAAATTTTATTATGTGCAATGAAAGAAGTTTATATGACACAGAAATAGATCAGACTCAGCTGATGACACTCACCTTTCTGTCTTGCGATCTTACTGGCGACTGACTCAGGGGGGTCTGAGGAGGCGGCACTCGAAGGATCTTCAACCACCTGGAGCTGGACATTGACAGGAGGGCATGATGAAGCAGCATGTTTAGGTATGTCAGCTCACCACCACGGTCAAACAGAGTTTAGGATATGTATACGCCTCTCAATAATTGCAATTTTTTTTTTGGAAAAGCTGGTCCCAATTTTCTGAAGATGTGTATTTACCATGATATAGAAGGACAGGTTTTTTGTATTGTTATTTTGAATAGGAAAACAAACAATACATGGGTTGAATTTGCCATATCAGCATAATTCCCAGTTGTACTGCTTGTTTCTGACACTTCATCTGCTCGTACAGTCAGGAGGAAAGTCTTATCATGTCCTTAACAATCGAATCACAATGACAATGGAGGGTAAAAAGCAGGGTGTCTGCACAAGCATTTTTTCACTGCTAAGAATTTCAGAAAATATGGGGAGACCTGAGAAATACAAGGCTGTGCACCATCAACTCATGCGAAACAAACATTCATACTAATGTAAAAGCTCATATAATACACATACCTGGGATTGTCTGACAAATATCCCGCGATTTTCCTCGCAGGTGAAGTAGCGTTTTCCTTGCACGGTGCCATCGTTCTTGCCTTTAGGCTCATCTAGAATGACACCCACCCATTTCCCCGAAGCAAAGAGGGTGGCACCGATGTAGGCAACCGTGCCACGCTGACCCTTCCCTATCACCTCCACAAAAGAGCCAATCTAAAAGAGGCGGGAAAGAAAATAATCTGAATCAATAAGGACATCATTGACAAGGTTTAACAAATAAATTCCTTTTCTTTCTCATTTTGGAATGTCTGTAGAATTACCTTGGGAGGTTTCCCGGCCTCGATGGATCCCGAGCTGCTCATTTTGCTGATCAGTTGGCTGGTCACCTGGGGCATGGTGGACAGAGGAGAGGAAATCAGAAAGGTTTGAGGGGTGATTAGAGAGTTTATTTACCAGGGCAAAATCAGGATAATGAAGGAGAAGGAAATATAAATAAAAAGATCAGGTTATCCTATGACACAGATTCAACTGCTCCTAAATGATATTCGGTCTATTGAGTAATAATGTGTCTTGTATCATTCGGCTGCACGATATGAAAAAAATAAATCTCAGAATATTCAAGAGCTATTTTTTTTCCCAATATTGAAATAAGTTTCTATATCAAGGTATATATAAATAAGTTTCTCTATCAAGGTAGAGAGACACCCACTTCCCCACAATTATATAGTTATATCCTTGTGAGGCTTTTGAATGCAGCCAAATATAATTTCTTGCTGATTTTCGGCAATATTTATGTGATTTTTCAATCTGACATATTCCCAAATTCAATCCTGTGATGCTCTTGAAAACAAAGTAGTAACAATACTGGGGGAAGAAGGTTTTCAGAAAATAAATTTAAAAATCAACCATAGGATACAACAATGATATGATATGTAATCAATACACTGCCGAGCTCTAGTGAACACAGATGGAGTATTCATTAGGGCCATTCAATCAATGCAGTATGTCACAGTTATTAGCTTAACACTATGTAAACCAATACAGATTTTCTTTTAAAATATAGATTAAGTGAATGCAAACATCCAGTGGAAAGGCAAATAATAGATATGTTTGAATGCAGTCAGTAGTCTCCAGTGCTGCCATAACAAAGCACAAGATGACACACCAAATCATTAAAGTTTTAAAGAAGAGGGGGACAAGAAGGGGCGGGGTCTTTAAAAAGTCTGACTGATGACTTCATTGTCAACTTTTCTCGATCCAAATAAACACACTTGTCTGTAGAAACATAACTACTAACGGTGACAAAAATGTATTTTATCACAAGGTCAGTGTGTCTGTTAAATTCCCCTCAAACTGTTACCTTCAAGTCTTAGGTATTGAAAACATCCAAGGGCAATTTTTTGCTTGTGGAACACAGACACACTCATGCACCTAGTCATATGTCTGAAACCACAGAAGATATTTTCTCGCGAGCACAGAGATGCTCATTCAGGACCAAGTAGGACTGTGGTGAAGTGTAATCCTTTTATACAGCTGTGACATGTGAAGTCACGCTGCCAGCAAATTTTATACCACAGGGAAGATAGCATTGATCCCAGCCCTAAAATAGAGGCCAGGGTGCAGGATTTTTTGTCTCACATAAATGAGCGGAGGTCAGTTTTCAAGTAACTAAGGGGGGGCAAATACTAGTTTAATGGGATTAATGGGGACAAAAGCCTGTCTGAAGGTTTTGAATAAGAAAAACAGCTTTAATTTCTTTACAGGCTTACAGAGGGACCCGAGTTCTACCCAAGCATATCTTATCCAGGAATATACAGCAAGCTGAATCATACATCTACTGTATGGTAAGTGCCACGAACAATTTGTCTTCGATCTCTCATAACTGAACGCATAGCCCCATGATGATGTGATGGTCTTTTTCTTACTCTCCGAAAACAAGTAAGGAGCAACATATCGCTTCATATATAGTGTCCGCGCTACTCACCCGGGGGGTGTATGAATGCCGCCTGCCCATAGCCATTTTCACCGAACAAGTTTGTTACTCAGCCGTCACAAAGATACAACCAGAGCTACTTTTCCGAATCTTCACATCCCTTCCTGGGAGACAATACACGAGATTGGAAGGGAGGGACCCCGGTGATGCATCACTAAACGTCACCGCCGATTTGAACTCAGAAAGGGAGGGTAAAGCCTCGCTGTTGAACTTCTCATGGGAATCACAGATGGATGCTTGAGACTTGGCAAGAGGATGACAGAAAAACCAACAATTTTTCTTTTATTACTGACTTCTTGCCACATTGGGTCAGGCGACGTCTGTCGACATTTAATGTTATCTAAATTTCCCTCGTTCAGTCAGAACAGCGTCGAAAATGAGCGAAAGAAAACCTCACTTCCTGAGACGACATTTCCAATGATGATTGTTAGTTTGTATTTTTCCATTATGAATGGGCAAGAATTCTTGTTTAAAATAACATTTTTTCTCGAATGTGTCGAAACCAAATGAACGTCTCATTAGCCACTGGTGGTAACTGTAAATACGCATTTTCTATTCCCTGTCACTCCATCCTGCCAGGGACAACCAATGCAACACGTTATATGACAGAGATAGAACAAAACTGAACTCATTCTTTAAAAAAAACGACTTTCAGGGAATGTAGATTAAACTTACTTTTATAATGTAGCCTAGCTTACGTTGACAGTGGTCACATCGATGGCAATGCCAGCATTAATAGGTAATCTGTGCGGACTAAAGTTGACTAACTGTATTCTGTAACTTTTAACTCATACATTGAGAGTCGGCTCTCTAAATATTAATTGTCATAAAGACAAAACTAATCCTCTGTTGTTGTTTGTTGGACGCCTACCTGGAAAATCCGCTAACCCTTTCCGTTTTTCTGACAGGTCACTTCCGGTAACTTGCCGGATCAAAAATAAAAGGGCACGGGAAACCAGTGCCCCTAGTGGTGGACAATATTACCTCGATTTTTCGGGGGTCTTTTGCAAGATATTTACATTTTCTCCTCGTGATGAATTCAATATGTCTTTTTCAATGTCACTTGGCATTGGGAGCAAGTGGATTAGGGCATTTGTAGAAATGTTTGTGGGATTGCCACTTCGCAGCTTTTCCAGCAAACCTTTTTGCAGCAATATTAAGGTATGGAGTTAAAATCCATAACAATATAGCAGAATATGTGAGGTGTGCTCTGTCATGGAACATTATCTGTGAGTCTGTCTCATAAGCACGACTGTAGTGTTTTTAAAGACTGAATATGCTTGACAAACCTATGATTAACCTGACACCATTATTTTCTCAGGTTGCATTTATTTTCTGCATTTTATTTTTTTTGGTCGTACATCAAGCATTTTGGATTCTTTGCCAAAAGGTCATATCTCAAAGTTAAAGCAAAAAAATTTACATATATGATATTTTCTCATTGTCCAGACTGCAGAAGACAAGATGCTCAATTAAAAGTCACTTACACAGCACAGGTATTCATCATGATGGGGTCGTTAATATGACACAATAAAACCCCTTCAGCTTTATTCACCTTCTGCTGCCAGCAGGAAGACGGTACCAGGCATGTCAACTCTCACATGTGAAAGAGCAAGAACAAATTCATCATATGGATACTGTGTTTGCAGTTGAGCTGCAGTGAAGGCTTTGCAGATTACAATGTTGATGTTTGCACGGTGGGCCGTGATGCTTATGGTGGTACACATTGCTGCACAGTATCTACGGGAACATGAATGTTGGGCCAGGCTTTGTGTCCTTAGTTTTTATCTTTTTGAAACACTTCTAGCGATATACCGCGAACGTCAGTCAATAATCTCAATCAAGGAACCTCCCCAAAACATTTTTTGTGCTGCTGCTTTTTGTTTGTATCACTAACCAGCATTATTAGTTTTAGTGTTGTGTTAATATTTGTTCTGTTGATTTTAAGTCGAAACAAATTACTTCACCCCAATTCATGACAACGCTAATGTTGTACTTTCACATAAATGCACGAGGAATAATTCATTAAGTTAATCTTAATTGTTTCTCTCAAACACACTTAAGCGCAGAGATTCTCCAAGTAACTATCTCCATCAGCTAATTGAGTGGCATTTTCTTTGGTCATCATGCCGGCAAGTGTTGGCACATTCTCTGCAGACCTACAATTGATCTGCAGCACTAACAAACTGCTGGAATGTTGAAAAATGAGTATTTACACCTGCTGTGTCGGCTTCTAACCTGCCAATCACTCTCGAAGTCACATGACTAGAGGTGCAATACCTTTTCCAGCAAGTGGAAGATAACAAACTTGTTCTACCAACACTTTTAAAGGTATTAACAGGGACTGGATGGCTCGTAGCTGATTGAATAAATCTCCCCAAACAGGTAATTGTGAGGCATACGCAAATTCTAGTAACAAGGTCAACACTTCAGCCAGTTCTAGACAAGTGCAAAAACGAAAATGTAAAAGTTCTGTATTTTTTTAATAAAGTAAGAGGGCTTACATAATATTATATTAGTGCTCTTCAGGGAGAGTCAGCCTTTCAAACAGAAGGTAGTGAAAAACTACATGTCAAATTGAAGTGTCTTGTTAACGGCACAAAGGGAAACGTAGATGATTACAAGCGTAAACAATCCTTTGCAATGTGCGGTCCGATTCAGCAATGGGGTTTGACGTGTGAGACACCACAGGCCGGGCGCCGTGCACGTCCGACACTGGGCGATGTAACTTTAACGGGCTGCGCGCGCTCCCGCGGCCACCGATCAGTTTTGGGCAGATCATCACTTCTAGGGACGACACCGGCCGCTCAGCCCCGTGGCGGTGACAGCACCGACGGCGAGCTGACCACACCTGTTAAACCCCACCGTTGCGTCTGTTCTGAACAAGGTAGAACCGTTCACGCCGACTTATATGTACTTTTACTTAAAAGTTTTTTTTTTTTACGGGCTTTTACATGTTATTCTCTCTCTGTACTCCGTGGGATGGCTCGGTGAGTTTTCAAGCAAGTGGTGTTATTCGAGCCCTTTTCCGATTTTGACTTTCAAAATAAAAACGCCAGGTCGAGGGATGCGGTATAAAGCGTTAATATTTGTTTTACTTTGAAAGAAGGATAAATGCACTTCCGAGGTTTTGCCAGCTGTCTCTTGCTAGCTTAGCGCGCCGCTGAGCCGGAGGTATCAGGAGGATTTAATTCGATGTAATGCCCTGTATCCTCGCACGGAGTTTCCGGCTCCTTCTCAGAAAAATATAAACCACGGTCTACAGCAGTAACAAATTCAATACCAAATTCAATTTCAACAGACACATACGGAATGACCCGGAAAACCCTGTTCCGAACAGTTTGCTCCCGGTGCAGGGTGTGGAGTCGGGAGTGCGATGCGTTACGTCACTCTAGTTTCACATTCAGTTATCAACAAGTTGAACACCCGTGACAAATGTCGTTGGACGTTTCAAGCAGGATCGACCTGTATGGTCGACTGCACTTGATTCCATATCGTGTTTTATTTCCTCATGTTTGTTCAGACTTCAGATGTCATGGGGTTCTTTTCTGTATCCCTCTACTCCCAATCGAGATAAATATAAAAAATAAGTAAGAAAAACAAACACAAACATTGAGCACGTCAGTGATATATATATTTGCAGTCAAAGTATTGAGACCCCAAGTCCACACCAAATGTCACAAATAAATAAAACAAACAACATCGCGCACATCAGTGATTCATTTGCAGTCAAAGTATTAAGAGCCCAAGTCCAGTCCATGTGCAGCCAGGCTTGGAGCTGGAGGGTGTGACACAAAACCTGATCAGGACAGAGAATTCTTTTTTCCTATGTAGTCGGCTCTTTCTTATCTGATGCTTGGACAATGGGTGCGTGATTGTAGACCATTCAGGGATTGATGAAATTACTCTCCAGGATGGGAGGAGAGGTTTAAAACTCAACAGGGTTTTGTCAGGAGGAGGAAGGTGATTGCTGACAAACGTGTGATTTTACCCTTGGTACTATTGATGAACGTTGAGTTCCATTACACAGGATGAGAGAACTGAATTTCATTATACAGCATGACAGAATAGAACTTTTGGGGTCTCTACTTATCAAAGTCTGGATTTAAGAGGCATTTCTTCAAAAAGATTTATGACTTTTGAAATATTTTAAGCCAAAACCAAGTATATTCAGCAGAGGCGAGTGTGATGTGGAAACTTGAACTTTGTACAAACATTAGAACTGGAATTCGCAGAGAAATGAATCCAGGGTTTAATGATAACCTGCCATTTTATAATTTTATTTTTTCTTCTGCTGCAATAACAATTTCTGACCCAGACTTCCTCATAATGCAGTATTATATTCATTATTTTAGCAATGATGTGATAACAACCTCTATTACAAATTGTATAATGATACACTGTTTAATTTAGTTTACAAGTGTGCTATAATAAATGCTTATTTTTCGCAAAAGGCATAAACAACTTAATGAATTTTGTAAATGTATTACTGTAAATAAATTAGATTCAGTGATATTAACTGACGAAAAATGTCCTTTTTGTTCATTGTTGTTCATAATCTCATAATGAGGTTGCATCATAAAAGCAATAATGATAAAATTGTTTCAAATTGGCATTGATTTCAGGTTCTTATTAATCATTTGTATCCATGTCACGAGTAGTACCATCAGTGTCTTAAAATGTGTCGAAAGCTTAAAATTTACACCCATAAAATGTCTCTCTGTGACTCAGGATGTGGCATCACCAGTGAAATATCAATCTGGATAAAATGGCAAATGAAAAATGCTCCCTGTTTCTGAGGTTAATGTGGGAGGAAAGAATTAAAATAGACACAGTTGTGCTGCAGACATGCCCGTTCAATTTTTTTATTTGACCTTGTCACAGTCATAAAGCTCTTTTGCTACATCAGACTGTTTTGGTCGGTGACAATTCCATTGAAATTCTCCCAGTGGACAAAAAGAACGAAACCCCTTAAAGATTCCGTGTTTTTCCGTGTGATTGAAGCCCAAATTAAGTCTGACTGAAAACACACTTGTCTTGGAAATCTAATCAGAAGTTATCTTGTCTAACCAGTTCTGTCCACGTGCCCTGATCCTGAACTTAACCTTCATTCACACTCTTAAAACCAAAGAAAATCTAATAGGATGTGTTTTGTCCCACAGGACTTTTGGAACATTCCCCGCACGTCTAAATTAAGGTTCTCACAAAGCATAGAATGACACATAAATAATAGTGCTACTCTTGCTTAAAAAGACCAAATAAAAAACATAAACATGTGTCATACATCCTCAGGGCTATGTTTAACATGCCATGGCATACGAATAACCAAAAAAAGAAAAATATCATCAGCTAAAATACTATCTTTTTCACTTCCTCCAATTTCCCATCTCTAAATGTTTTAAATGTCAACATCTCTGTTTGCTGTAAATGCATTCAGAGTAACGTAACACCTCATTAACGTTTTACAGTTGATGAAAAATAGAAAAGAATCCGCATCAGCAACTGCAAAATACAACGTATAAACTCACAAAATGTTCACACTACAGTAGAAAATTGTAGTGAAGCTGTTATTCTAGATTTTGTACAATGAACTTAAGCCACTGAATAATTAGTATAAGCAACTAAATTACAATGCATGTCTTTTAATCCTTTTTATAAGGTGTTCTCTGTCTAGAACTTGTCCCCTTTATTTTCCTTTTTTTTTCGTAATGGTGTTGTTTATTAATTTCAGATGGCTGACGTCGAGCTGGTAAAGAAGATGCTGCGCGCTGTCCTCCAGACCAACAAGGGTGGAGTGTCGCTCTCTCGTCTCCAGTCTGAGTATAAGGAGCTGACCGGGGAGCAGATCCCTCACAAGCAGATGGGACACAATCACCTGGACGCTCTGCTCACCAGCATGCCCTCCGTGGTCCGCATGGAACGCAACCGCTCTGGAGAGGTCCGTGGGAGTATGTGTGTGTGACCGTTGCCGATTGTCAGTACTGCAAATGAATTTGTACACTTCACTTGTTCATGACATAACACTTATAGAAGTGATGACGAAACAAAAGGTCAGCTTTTTGAGCTGAGGCAATTTTCAGACAAACTCACATGTTTATGTTCATTGAAGTACAATAATGAAAGTACTTTGCCTCTTCAAATGACAAGGGATGATGTAATTAATGATAGCCATGAATATAAATTAACCCTTCAAACCCTAAAACCTGGTGACTCAGACGTTTATCGAGTGCCATTTGACAGATTCTGTGAAAATTTGACTGAACTTGTTGTAGGTAAATACCTCAATCTGAAAAATTATGTTTTCCTATTAAAGCTAAAACTTACACATTACCTAATACTTGAAATAGAATGAATAATCACAGGAGGCAAAAGCTTCATCATCAATATCATCCATCCATCCATCGCCCGCCACTTATCCTATTCAGGGTCGCAGGGGATGCTGGAGCCTCCTCCAGTTGTCATCGGGCGAGAGGCGGAGTACACTCTGAACTGGTCGCCAGTCAATCGCAAGGCCACATTTACAGATCGACAACCATTCACTCAATCATTCGGGGCAATTTTCCTGATTTTTTCCAATTAACCTGCTGCATGCTTTGGACTGTGGGAGGAAACCGGTAAACCCAGAGGAAACCCATGCAGACACGGGTAGAACATGCAAACCCTACACAGAAAGGTCCCCGTGTTGGAATCAAACCAGGGTCCTTCATGCTGTGAGGCCGAACTGCTAACCAGCTTTCCAAATAAACAAACAAAGATAAAACTACCACCGATTTCATATCTGTTCATCGGTAATATTTCATGCTCGGCTCCAGTAGATTTTTCATCTGTGTTTTAAGTTACACTTGTCGATTGATGGCACTTAAACTTTCAGGTCTGGCCAGTTGACTGTATATTGGTGTTACAGTCTCATCTGTGATGGGATGTATTCACAAGCATACTGTACATGCAGTGCTTTGGATGCTCCCTCCCCCTTCAGAAATCCCACTGAAATTCTCTAATTATTGTTGACAGTAATACCTACAGACTTCTTCTAAGGCTTATGCAAATACTTTCGCTTTTGATAATGATTGTGTATTATATTTTTATAAAATAGACACAAATATTCATGCCTGTTTATCCTCCCCGCTGCCTCTCTCCAGACGATGTATTTTGCCTCGGTGGCCAATGAGACGGCACATGTGGCCAAGGTGGTTGCTCGCCAACGGAGCTCCAAGAAGACTGGACGCCCCCACCTGGTCAACACCCAAATGAGGGTCAAACCTGCGGCGCCTCTTGTCCTCAATGGTAAGATTTCCTTATGTATAACCTTTATTTCGCTGAAATCTAAATTTAAATGTGCCACAATGATCTCCCTCATAGTCAGGTAAAGTGGGAAAAAATATGGAAGGCTTTAGTAGTGACACCTTTGTCATTACACTTGATTGTAGCCTTTACCATTTTACATTTTCTGAAAAAAAAGGAAAAAGAAAATTCAACCTTGACCTGTTCTTCACTTCTACTCCGAATGTCATAACAACTAGGTTGGTATTTTAGCATAACACCATAATCCTGTTAACAGTCACATGGCCTGAATTGCTTACTAACTTACTAAGTGACCAATTGGATTTACCTCCATGGGGAAGTAATAAAAAACATGGAAAGGTGCTCATGTTGAAACCATTCCAGCAAAGGCCATAAACCAGTTTCACTCAGTTAGATTTGTTGTCGTGCTGATATTGCACACATTTATCAATGACAGTTTGAAATCAGTGGAACAAACGACTTCGTCATTAAAATTGCTGCTTCAATTAGGAATTTTTTTCAAGAGTTCTGGTATGCACAGGACAGTATGACAAATATTTATGGGTATTGTGACTCCACAGGTTGCTCGTAAGCTGCACACCAGCCAGGGTTTGGAATGGGTTCAACTTAAAGAAAAAAAAGGGAATATTCTGAAATTCCGATGTACTCCACATTAAAGGATACTTTATGCTGTAAATACTCCAATGGAATTGAATGAATAATCAAATATTTAACAGCTGTGTAAGTGTTCGAGGCTGGGGTCATTTTTGATATACTGCTTGATTATACTTCTACAACTTCACAAGCTATAAGAGAATAAAACCTCTCTTTCCTGTTGTTGGTTTCCTGATGAAGAAACATTTTATCAAAAACATAGAATAAACACTTTTTTGGGATACACAGTTCTGATTGACAAGAAGGGGATATTAATTATCATCTGCAAAGCAGGTTGTGATAAAATATTTCTATCTGAAATATTTGTTACTGGAGCTTTTAAGACTTTTAAGGTTAACTTGTGCAAAGTACAAGTACCACAAAGTTGTACTTGAGGTAATTTTTAAGTAAATAGCCTAGTCACAGATCACCGCGGGCTACAGTGGCAGTCCTTTTTAAGCTTTTATTGCTACCCGCTCTCCTCTCTGTTACGGACAGGTAAGTTTATTGAAGTTTATTATTCCAAGCAGTATTTGTTCCCAGTCTACTGCTGGCCTGTTGTCACAGTGCAGCAATACTGCAGTACCTGTAGTCCTGCTAGAATAAGGCAACCTGAGCAAAGTAGTGTCCGCCGGTGTGGATTAATGAGAAGCCTGTTTTCACAGTTTCTCTGTGGAGAGCAGACTTTTACTAAGAATATCCCTTGGATATGCAGTAGGATAACAACTCAGTCCTGAAGACTGTGCAAAATATAGACTGGCAAAATGTCTATATTTATATTTATATGTATATATATATATATATATATATATATATATATATATATATATATATATATATATATATATATGTGTGTGTGTGTATGTATATGTATATATATATACACACACACACACATACATACATACATACATACATACATACATACATACATACATACATACATACATACATACATATGTATATGTATATGTATATACATATATATGTATATGTATATACATATATATATGTATGTATATGTATATATATATGTATATGTATATACATATATATATATATAGAAGCACACACACATATTTATATACATATTTGATGCCGTCTAAATGCGGTGATACCTTATCGTTAATAATTCTTCACTTTGAAAGACATAATGGACATCCAGGCTCAGATCACTTCCTGGACAGAATCTTGGCTTTGGATGAGTCTCGTCAGTCCTTTTTTTTCTTTTAATATGCCAATTTTATTTTAAAAAGTAAGCAGTGAATATGAAAACCAAAAGGAAAGTACCTCATAATATGTTAAAAATGCAAGAAATTACATTAGAACATGTGAAATTTGACTAAAAAATAGCAAGTTAGAAAGAACAGAAAGATAACAAAACTTGTCAATATTTACAAACTTTTGAAATGATATCTTATCTTCTCACTTGTTATTCGTATTTTTTTCAATTTTTAAAAAATATTTAAAAGGTCACATCAGTGTCCAACTTACTGAAATCAAATGTCTTTTGTATGCAGTGTTAATCATGAATCCTTTGGTAAATATGGAGTTCAGCTCCTCACTAAATGAGGGGAGCACAGTCAGTTGTCGTCAATATGACTCAAATATTTAAGGTTGTCTGAAAAGAGTTGAATTTTTTTCATATGGCCCAGCCTTTGTTTATTTTCTATAAAGTTTAAAAATATTTTTATCAAAGTGTAGACACAGCCAAATTGATGACAACACTGTTCCGTGCACAAACAAACATCTCCAAATGCTCCTCCTTTGTTTGCAGCACATTCACCTGCACTGGAGTCTGTGATGTGATGCTGCAGAATATTCTGAGAGTCAGAGTCCGAGGAGGGGGGCTGAGGAAGGGTTTGAGAAAAACAAATGCAGCTGAAATGGTGAACTGGCGAGGTGGTGGTGATGGGGGAGGAAGGGGGGGTTCACAGATGACAGGGAAGGAGGGCATGTAGGAGAGACGGGGGGAGGAGGGTGGACTGTGGAGATGAGACGCGGCCAGTGCAGACTATGGCAGCCGCGGCTGAGGGAACAGCTGATTCACAAATCAATCTCTCTTCTTCCCTCACATTCTCTCCTTCACCACATGGGATGTTGATATAGAGGCAGAGGCTGACTGGGACTGTGTGTTCACACCGGTGAGCTGACGCGGCGTCTACTCTCAGTGTATGTGCGTGTCTTTGCCTCTTTTTGCATGTGGAGCTAAGCTGCCTGCGTCTGGTTGTCCAGATCGATCTGTGTCTGTAATTGGCAGATTTATGACTTGATTGGTTAACACAAGGAAGTGTTAGCGCAGGGCAGAAATAATTGTGATTTGTAAACAGAAAAATGCTCTTTGCTTTGTACTGGGTGACGAACATTTCAGGCGGTGTTTTGGTTCTGGAAAGATTGAATGGGACTCCGTCAGAATGGAAAGGACGAGAAATACGAGGGAAGAGCAGGGAGTAAAGACGTCACAGAGGAACAGAGACATGAAGTGGGAGGAACAACTTAAAATCAGGGAGGGTGGGAGTGAATATGACTAAGGGTTATACATGAAATGTGATGTCATGCTGTGGGTGTGGGAATGATGTAACATTTAAGTGATAAGGGGTCAATCTTATCGGTGCTCTGCTAGGTCATGAGCATTTTGGCATTTTGTGAGCTTTTTGCTGACCTACGATAATTGTCTATAGTTATAGATGCTTTCCCAAATGAAGAAAATATGTGTTTTAAGTTTTATCAAAACCTTGGTACAAAAGCTCGAAAAATCAAACCTGGAAAATAAAATCTAGTAAACATGAAAGTGATGATATATTCAATTACAATGTCGTTTGGTACACATTATATATACATACATACCTTCATTCATACATACATACATACATACAAATAGACTTGCACATAGATATACATACCTTATCATATCTTATCTTATACACGCATATCAATATTTTATATATATATATATATATATATATATATATATATATATATATATATATATATATATATGTGTTTGTGTGTGTGGGTATAAATATGTACATACATATACCTACACATATAAGCAAACACTGATTTATGTTTGCTGAATCCAATATTGAGCCCATGACAGAAGAAGAAACAAAAAAAGCGACAATTAAATTACCGTATAAATAACATTTTTTAATAAATATGATAATTATATTTTTTTTTTTTACAAATAATGTCATTACTTGATATAATAATATAATAAATATAATAATACAGTAATACAATAACTGAAACAGTCAGAGATTCAGCAATAATGAAGCAGATAAAAGAAAGCATTTTGGAAATATATACTAAAATTGGAGAAAACAAAACTTGACATTGTTTTGTTTCAGATGTATCCAAATAGATTGCATGTGTATCTAGCTTTTGCCCTGACCTTCCACATAAGAGTTTGGGCTCCAGCCCCAACGATCCTGCTTTCCAGGACCAAAACACCCCATGTTCTTTTCATCCCAAATGCTATTGATGTTTTTAATGGCAAGTGACACACCAGATGTCTTGCGCTGCATAGCCACAGTCCTACTTACTTTCCACCTCACTTGATTTATTCTGTTCAGTGTTATTATCCCTGTCTTTCTTTGTTTTTCACCAACGATATGATAAATGGAGTCCACTTTTATGGCGCTATCATCACCTAGTGGTTTCCAAGTGCTTTTCATTTACGTACACTCGCGGCAGAGCTGCTGTGCAAGCCGCTAACAAGACCATCAGGATTCATCTGGATGTTTGGTGTCTGGCCCAAGGACTCATGGGCATGCAGCGAGGAGGAGCCAGCAATTGATCCTCCAACCTTCTGATTGGAGTAACACCCCCTGCACCAGTTGAGCTCCCTAAACATAAAGGATACCATGTTAGGTTTTATGCTCTATTTTTCTTTCTCCCGGCTGTCAATTTGAGCATTATTGACTTTTACAGATGTACTGGAGAAGTCCAACACAGGTCCTCTTCCTCCTCCTTTTAGGAGTTTTTTTTTCATGCTTGTCTCTATTCAAACAACGTACTGTGTCTGTACATACTGACCTTAGCATTGAGAATTGCCCTGCAGTCAGACGCATGACCCTGTTTCAGCATCACGTTTGGCTGAGTCAGTGTGTGTATGTGTGTGTTCTGTAAATCCGCAGATTTACTTCCCTTGTTGGCGTTCCCTCTCTCTCCGCAGCCAAACCTCAAACCTCTCTGAGGCAGCCAAACCACCGTGGGCGAGGTGGGGGAAGAGGGGGAGGCGGCGGCCGGGGGACGGGACATGGAGACTTCAGACAGACGAGGGAACTGAGGGATGGCCAGCCAGAGAGCAAGTCTGGGCCACATCAGAATAAGATGTCCAATCAGAACACACCTAACAGGAAAGCAAACACACCTGCAGAGAAGTGAGTGAAGATGATGTAGAAATGCACAGTTCACAGGAGCTCTGTGTTTTACTTCTGTGAGTTCGATCTCATCACTATGACTTTTACTGATTTTTTTAGCCACAGTCGGTATTTGCATTGATTCAAGGAGATCACTGAACCACCTTGTGGCTGCAGCATGTTGTGCTCAACATATAGGGGTTTGAATACTATGCACAGTATAGTTTATACGAACACAGCAATATTAATTCACAGGAGTACATTGGAAAATAATAGGGCAGGATATAGGTCTAGTATATAAAAAACAGGGTGCATGAACAGATGTACAGATGAGGAATGAAGAAGGGCCTGCTATATTTATTTGAACAGTAGTATTTTGGTAACTTCACTTCAAATCAGATAATGAAATTTTACTTTCTGTTTAATTCAGTTGGTGTGCTTTTTTTCTTTCTTTTGGTACACAACAGAAAATATGATAGGAATTATCAAACCCATCTGGATTTTGAAGAAGCCTTATCAATACAGTATTATTGAAATTGCGGTGTTTTAGCTCGTATATTAAAAGTTAAACTCAGTTTATTTGGATTTGAAGATTTTACAATGTGATTATGTGTTGGAATCGTTAACCAGTGAGCAGTGTTCACTTGTCAACACTCTAACGTGCCGTAGGAATTGAGCATTCTTTTAAAAGTACTCCCTACTTTGTAAGACCGCTCCAAATGCACTTAGCAAATCTATCATAGAGATGTTTATTAGCCTCAATACTGAAATCCTATTTTATTAGCCAGCACAAGAACAGTTACGAGTTACGTGATTTAGAAGAGGGTGATTAGTGACTGACATTTCTTTCTTTCTTTCTTTCTTTCTTTCTTTCTTTCTTTCTTTCTTTCTTTCTTTCTTTCACTCTCTCGCTCTCTCAGTGACTGTGCTGTCTCTGTGCCCTCTCCTCACCTCCCACCTGTGTGGTTTGAGCTGAATCAGATTAGGCTGCTGGTGAATAGGAGCCTGGTTGAACCCCCTTTTTTCACGAGTCCAAACAACCTCCCCGCTGCTGCTTATTCAGCACTGGGCTAGTGATTCTTCTGGTTCTTTCTCTACCTGCTTCTGTCTAGATCGCTCATCTGTTTTCTCTCACTCTGTCCTTGTTTTTTTTTCCACAGTGTAATTTCTCCCCCATGTAATATCCACAGTTTTTACTCATGAGGCGCATTTTAGCTTGAGAGGACTTTTGTCATTCACTCCCCCCTGGATTTAAAATTAAAAAAATGTTTTATGTGAAAGAGGCCGTCCAACAACTATGTGCATTGGTCAACCAGTATATGAAGATTGATGCAGCTCTTCTACTCCCCCTTATAGCTGTCCTCGGCTCTGCCTGTCTGTTCACTGTGAAAACAAGTGACATCAGTCCCCTCTCTGTATCGCCACGGGTATCCAGCGGCCCTCCACAGCACAATGGAGCATCGGGTTGAGAAGCCCAGTGTGTTGGCAGGGGACAAGAGTCCAGGGCAGGGGGGACGTAAACCCTTTCTAATCCCTGCTCTATTCTCTAGTAGATTAACGCATCTAAACCGACACAGAGTGAATCAGCACATCTCCTGGATCCCTCTAGATCTTCCATTGGACAGTATGCTGGCAGGCCGTGTTATCACAGTGCATGTCTGATTGCAAGGCCACTGTTCGATGTCGGAATACAACTAGTAGATTCGCTTGACAACAAAAATGTGTATGACTCATAGACTCCATATCTGTCCAATATTGTCAATAAATTGCATCGCACGAAAAACGGATCATGACGTAAGTTTTTGATGACTTGATGTCACACAGAATATAGAGTTTTGTTTAGATTTTGGCTTGAGACACATTCGGAATAATTTGCTTTTAATCCTGAGCTAAAGGAAATTTGAATTTAATGTCCTACTATAGATGAATCTAGCTGTGCTGTTTCTTACATTTTATTTCAGTGCACCACTTTTCAGACGGCAGTTCAAAGAGAAATTCCACTTTGCAGTTTTCATATTGAAAAGAAATTATGTTAATTAAAATTTGATCACTGGTTCAAAAAGAAAAGCCTGGGCTACCCTCTGGAAGTTACAAATGGAAGGAACATTATGATAATTGTTTTCTAAGTCTATTTTAGGCTCATGTTCACACCAAGGACTCATTAGCAAGAACTTTCAGCAATTTATTGTTACCAGCTCTTCCAACCTCACAGCTCAAGCCGTATGCTACTTGTGTCTTACTGTGTTGTGAGGGAAAGGGAAGAGAAGTGACTACAAAAATGTTAAAAATGAAAAGAGATGGTACAGCAGGGAAACAGCTGATGGGGGATAGGTGAATAAGGAGAGTATGCATCTCTACATTCATTTTCAGTTTGACATCATTACTGGTATGCTATGACTAACTCCTCTAAAACAAAGGAATCACAATTTGATATGTTGATTATTTCCATGAAGATTGCATGTTAGAAGAGTCCCAAAACACAGCTCTCGTAGCATCAAGGTGCGACAAGGTAAAATCCATCTTGACTCTTTCTCATGAGACATTTAGCTTCTGACAAGTAACGCATAGCAGTTCCAAGCCAGGTCTTAACAAGTCTCAAAAGATCCTCAGTTTCAGTATTTCATTCCCTAATACATCTTAAATCAAGTGAGATTGCTGACTGTTGTTAAAGGGTCCTTCCTGTCTGGTCCAGAGCATGTGATCTTCCCCTGGATCTGTTTTCTCGCGTGCAGGTCAGACAAGAGGATGACCCTGCCGTCACGGTTTCAGAAGGAGGTACACGCTCACCTTTCCAGAAACTCCCAACAGACTAGTTGTAAGTAGGACAGGCTCCTTGCTATCAAGCTAAATATACTATTCGTATAGCTTTCTGTCCAGTTAAAATCACACACTAGCCCAATCCAAGTATTGACATGAAAGAGGCCGTGACAAATAAATGTAAGATTTAACCAAAGAGATATCACCCTATCATTCTGTGCTATGCCATCCTGTGATAAAGTGGTAAATTTCCAGTATAAACCCAGATCCTAGTGGATGTCAGTTGTCTTTGTAAACTTGAGCTTCCTGAGGACATGAGCTGTATTTTAAAAGGTTTCAAGATATATGACCATCCAGATGTTGTAAGCATCCTGCTTGAACTCTAGCACTTTACTAACAGGATGTGTTCGTTGTCACCAGAGGCTCAGGGAGAAACACTGCCCTCTAATAAAATGTACAACTTCCTAGCACACATTTGAAAGATATTTTAGGTGGCTACTCACAAAAGCTGTAAAACTGGATTAGGACTGTCCTTTTTTTGCAAAAACTTGAAGTCATTGGAACGCAACATTTAAATTTAATATGAATTACATTTAGTGTTAAAGACATAGACAGCAGTGAAGAATTTCTCTTGCTGGAATACCAGTCGCGAAACCATTTGGACAATGAGAGAAACTGAATCATTCCCTGCCAGCCGAGAAAATTATTTACATTCTGAACTACTTTAAACTGTATACTGTAAAATTCTATCGTCCCTATCTGTAATTCTAATCTCTTCTATTCTCTTCTGTTCTATCCTCTCAGTGCTTCCAAAATGAGAAATGTCCAAAGTCCCCTTGAGTCATAATTGAACATTAACAACAAAATTTTACTAAGAGACTGAAAATTATGTCATAAACTCCAGTTCGATTCAATTGAGTTCGCTGCTGTTTTGAATGGGAATCCTATAACGTTGAATTATGCCTGAATAGGATAAAAAATTACTTGATATGTGTTAAGAAGTAATTCAGAATACAGTTTCAAAGTTTAACTTGAGAAGGACTTGCTTGAAATTAATTCAAAGTAAAACCAGCAATAACTTCCTCCAAAGTTCATTAAAAATAATGTGATAGAATGAAGTACTAAGAGTGATTGTATTTTAGAAAATTGGGCAAGAGTGAATATTTGAAAGAAATTACCTCAAAATTTGTAAGAAATGGCGTCATTAGCCGGATAACATGTTAGTTAAGGACAACGAGAAGACAGCATCAATCAAAGCAGCTAAAATGTCTTTGAAAAATTGCACAAATTTCCACTGTTTCACTGCTTTATTATTAAGTTTTCATTAAGTGTCAGTATATTTTCCTTCTCTTGTCCAGCTCATTTTAATTACTGATTAAGCTAAGCTAAGATTAAGCTGTTTTTTTTAACGTCTCATTAGTCGTTTGCGGTCTGTCTCTCTTTTCTGATTCAAATCACGCACGCCCTCGAGATTCAGTCATCTTTGTTTGGAGGAGAGATGCCATTCAGTCTGACAGTGTCGCAAGACAGGAAGAAGCAGGAGCAGTGATTATTGTCATGTGTGTGGAGACTCTTTCCCTTCTCGTCTTCCAGCACCCTTGAATCTGAATGACAGCCTCGGCTCTGGGAAAGGAAAGCCCTACAACCCCCAGCAGGTCCAGGGCTGCATCAAGGAGATCCTAGCAAAGTACAGCAATGGGTTCTGGGTGTCCAAACTACCCCCGATCTACAGAGAGCTGTACAAACAGGACCTGCCCACCGAGGCCCTCAAAGACCTGGAGACCTGGACCCACATATGCACTGTATGTACCCCTTTATTATGTTTGCCCTGACACCAATTAATGTGCTTTGAATGGGTACAAGGTGTGAGGTCTTCTGAAATTGTGAGAAAAGGCACCATCAAACAGCATAAATGACCCATGTGTTTAAATCCCTCCGAATATATTTTTATTTTAAACCTGAGCTCTATTTCCTTACTCTTTGGTTTAAAATGATTAATAGGTGGGAAAATGGATGGAAGTGGCTGGTGAATACAGCAACACACTGAGATGGACTGTATATTTCCTTATCCTCTTATTGTAACTGTTATTATAATTGTCTGCAGCAAGTCTTGCAAGTAATTATATGTATATTATATAATCAATAAATAAGCAAGTAATTTAAAAAAAAGAAGACTACTTTGATTGAGCTATCCACTCAAGATTGGACCAAATTTGTAAAAGTATTGCAGACAATAAGGCTCACAGTGTTCAAGCCGTGTTCTGTCTGTATGAAACTCTGACTCTGAAATCTCTGACTTTTTCAGGTAGAAAAAACCTGCAGCAGCAACCCATCAGAGCTGCTCCTCTATCCCGCCAAGGAGACGAAAATGTCCTCACCTTCTCTAATCCTCAATCCAACATCCACCACCTCCTCTGTCCAGACTTCTAACTCATCTACAGGCAAACCTTTGCAGTCTCCCGCTCAGCAGAGACCCCCCTCCTCCCTCATGACACGCTCAAACTCTCACCCTCTTCCACCATCGTCTTCCTCGTCGCCGAGTCCTCCCTCCTCGCCTACAACGCTCACCCCTGACCTGAAGTTGAAACTGGAGGAGCTGCTGGTGAAGTACTCGAGCGGTTTGTGGGCCCACGCCCTGCCCAAACTGTTCCAAGACACCTATAAAGTGAGTAAGGCCTGGAGAACTGCGGTGGTCGCAAAGACTATTCAGATGCCTGTTTTTCAGTATTGAACCATGTAGAGATATCTCTTCAGGCCTGATCAACCGAATCATCTCAGACACTCAACACAATTTAGCCCGCGGAAAAATTCGGAAATTTTTAATTCACCTAAATAAAGAGTTTGTTGTTGCATTCAGTAGCTTTTCCCAACATTTAGTAGTACGTTACATTTTTACATTTTCCATTTAAGCTAATGTTATGTCTCAAATTTAGCAGGAGTTTCCTGGTTACTACTTGTTTCTGAACGAGTACTTGTTTTTCTGTACAAACTTACTAAATTTCAGATAATTCCATCTTTATTTGTTTTGGTAATTTCTAATGTGATTTGTTGACAATGTAAGTTCCAAATTATTGATAGGTTGTCCCTTGAATTTTTAGGGAATTGTATGCTGATTTTTCAAATGTAGCTACTTGATGGCGATAGCAAACAATTAGCAATAGCATAAAACTGATACAAGAATTTTACCAGGCACTAGTCTAGGTCAGGTACATTTTTTGTGTTTGTATCATTACTCACATTTATACTAAAGTAACCAGTTTGAATAAATTGAATATCAATTAATTGGCAAGGTTCTGCAGTTTTGCCTTGATAGATTTTTAAAATGTATTTATCAGGTAATTACAGGTTCCATTCAACATTGCTGCGCTGAATTTCTCATTTTATGTATATCCATTTGTTTTTCTGTAATTTCTCAAGACTAAACTACCTGGACACGTCCTTGAGAATCTTCACCTCCTCTCTGATATCTGCACCATTGACTACCCGATGCCCGACAACCCCAAGCGGGCCATCCTATACCGGAGGAGCAGCGCTGGAGAGGACGAGAACTGTAATCAGAGGGACTCTTCACCGAGTGAAGAGGAACTGAGGTTAAGGCTGGAGCTGGGGAGGAGACTCAGCACGCAGGCGGTGCCCCCACTCCAGATCCCCAAAGAGGAGTATCCATCTGTGCTGGTGGTGGAAGCCGCAAACACCAATGATGTCATACTCAGGTAGGAGAGGAGAGTAATGTTTAACCCTACTCAACGGTTTGGCAGCTCACTGTCTCTCTCCTCGCCTCCTTTAGGTACATAGGTGAGGGTTATTCTCAGGCTCAGGAGTCTATGGAAGATGACATGAGAGAATTTTACGGCCTGGACCAAAGCAAGACCACTCCGTTGCTGTCTCCATCATCAGGACAGCTTGTTGCTGTCAGAGCTGAGGAGGAGGAGGAGATTTTGAGGGCACAAGTGTGTGAGGTCATGGCAGAGAAGGTTAAGGTGAGGGCAGGAAATGACCAAGAACACTACATATAAATAGTTTTTCACAAATAAACAGTAGCTGGTCAACAGAGCTTTACAAAGTCTCAATTCCTCAGAGTTCAAGTGGATTGATTGTAAAGCCCTGTGATCTGTCTGTGGCTCTGTAGGTGCACTATGTGGATCATGGTTTCTCTGAGGTCATCAGCAAAACCAAAGTCTTTGAGCTGCATGAGAAGTTTTTCAAACTGCCTTTCCAGGCGACCAAGTGCAAACTAGCTGGTGAGTCTGAAATCCGGCCTGTTCTCCTGCATCGTGAAGATTTGGCCTTGAGGTGAAATTGCTCTTTGCATGTCTCAAGGCCTGGAGCCATTCTCCAAGGAGCCCGCTGTGCTGAAGAAATTCGAGACAATGGCGAGTGGCAGGATCCTTCTGGCTGAGATCCTGGAGAGAGGACAGGTGCCACTGGTCGTCCTGTACGACACGTCGCAGGATGATGATGTCAACATCAACGCTGCCTGCATGAAATCCCTGCAGGATAAGATGCTCATCAGCCTCTTACAGGTACATAAGATAAATGATTGTTTGGGTGTGATGGGGGGGGTCACTAAACTCCTGTCAAATGTTCTCCTCAGGTAAACAGCGCCTACATGAACGTGACTATAAGCAGTGTCTGCTCTGATGGAACCATCTACTGTCAGCTGCCTTCCAGAGGACTTGCCAAGCTAAACGACATCCTGGAGAAAATAGAGTCGTACTTCCACTCCCAGGTGAGCACTGCCCTTTAGCACTAAGATCGTAGCTGAAACAACTGGAAATCCTTTCATTTTCATTTGAAATCATGACAGTCGGGCACAATGGGGACGTAACATGATTACAGAACACTCAGTCAAAAGATGCATGGATCATGTAGAACAGGTTAATCTGACAAATGCATTATTTCTATTCGAGAAAGATGATCAAACGACAGTGCCATAAACCATTAAAAAGTACAAGAGAGTGCCTCAAATTTTGTAAAATATTGGATACATTTGTTTTTACAATCAGACCTGTTAATAGGGGAGCACTGCATGCTTTCAGTGTCACTGAGAAATTGTATTAAAAAAAAAAAAAGAAGAATATATTAGTAATAATCATTTATCTGTCGCTGTATTCTTTGACCATGTCTTTTCACTATGAAAATGTTTGACTTTGCCCCTATTTCTACCATAGTCCCCCAAAAAATAAGTGTTGTGTGTTGGTCACTGCTTCTAGTTTGACCTTGCCGTGTTTGAATAGGCAGCCGTGTTTGTCAACCTACTAGAAGAGGATGGGGTGCTGCCATTGTCTTTATATAAAAAGGAATTTACCAATAGTATTATTTTTCATGGTAATGCATACAAGGTCCTCAGGGATTCCTGCCCAGCCAGGAGCTCCAGTCTGCTGCATTTCAGTACTTATCATCTTTTTTTGGAATGATCTGATATTTGAAGTATTTTTTTCTAGGAGGGATAAGCACTGGAGATAAATACTCAACTATTGTATCTAAAAAGACTTTTGCGAATATATGTACAAGGTGTTGTTTTCCTGAGGTAAAATCGTCGACAGATTGAGATTAGGTTGATAGTCTGGATTTAAGTCATCGCCAAGCCACTTAAGATGTTGGTAGCACAGCACAGTGCAACTGCTTTACTTTAAATCCTGCCATTACAGATCTGTATCACTTTACGTAAGTGTTTTAATAAACATTGTGTTAAGTCTGGTTGTGAATTTCATCCAGGCTTGGCACCTTTTCATGACAATTTATTTTCTGAAATCCAGAAGCTGTAATATTGATTAGTTTCAAGGGCAGTGTAATTTTCTACATTAATTTGTTCATGTCCTGATGGCTTTAAAAAGAAAAAAAGTGAAGCATTTGTTACAATGAATTAGCAATTTGAACCAAAGGCAAGTGAGTTGTTTTGCTATTTTTCACAGTTGTGAAACTCAGTATGGCAACATGATGGCTGTTTCATTGTAAAAACTACTGGATGGGCGTAGGAACGTTGTTTTTATTCTCTGGCAGATAATTATGTGGCGCAGTGATTAGCAATTCTGCCTCATCTCAAGAAGGTTCCTGGCTTCCGACAGGGTGTCTTTCTGTGTGGAGTATCCTTGTTCTCCCCCGTGTCCAGTTCTCCGGTTTCCTCCAACAGGCCAAAACATGAAGTAGGTTCATTAGAGACCCTAAATTGCCCAGACATGGGAAACAGAGAGTGAATGATTGGATGTCTCTATATGCTGCCCTATGATCGAGTGGCAGCCGGTCCAGAGTGAACCGAGCCTCTCGTCCAGTGACTGCTGGGATAGGCTCGGTGTTATAGATAATTAATGAATGATATATATTTTTTAAATTTTTAACCAATCCAAAGCATTTATCTAAGATTTTGTTTCTCCAAACTTACAGAGTAAACACAATGTTCATGCACACTCACCTCTAAAGGGTCTCTGAACAGCTGAGTCCTTCTTTTGTGTTTTTGGTGACGGGCCAATCACTCTGTGGTAGCAGCATTCTTCTCGTCCAGATTAAGTTGTTCGCAAGGGTAACCATCTATTTTCAGAGTTCAAAGGTAACAAGAAGCCATTCAGATTGTAAGTAATCTCTGATGTCATTGCAGTGTACACCTGCAGCAGACTGGGCTGACCTGTGAAATGTTTGTATGAGGTTTTGCAGAATCATTTCATTGTAGCTGTAAAGCAGCTGTCACACTTACACAGAACCCCGTTAATCCAAAGGAAGTACTTTACGATTAAACTATGGTGAAAAATATATTTTTTAAAAATTGCACTTGGCAATAAAACACATTATTTGTTCCAGGTAACATCGGAGTTCTTGGTGTCCAAGCCTTTCTGTGGGAAAGGATGTCTGGCTCGATACAAAGGAAAATGGTCCCGTGTCGAGGTAAATTGCTAATGTTCCTCATAGTCCGCTAGATTATTTTTTGCATTTAATGAAAACCCTCAGCTGAAGGTGAGGCGTCAAGTTTAACTGTCTGCTGACCATTGGCTTAATACCGTGCTCTGAAAAAACATGACAAATAAACCATAGGATAGGTTGGATAGGTTCTTTAAGAGTCGTGATACTTCAAACACAACCTACTCCTGCTGGGCAATATATCAGAAAATATCGTGAACTTCATCCAATTTAATGCGTCATATTTTATGATAGAGAAAATTGGAATTACAAAAAAAGATGTGATCCCAAACATCTACCCTTATTCAGTAATAAGGTTTTTTGGATTTTGAGCGCTCTTTAAATGTCATCTTTGATTGAGTCAAGCTTACACAACAGGTGTACACACCACAAGAGTTAAAAATGCATTTAGATGTTCTATTAGAACAGAAAAACACACTTTTCTGTCTTTTTCCTGTCTAAGATTACCAACCTCCACGGCAGCAGAGTTTTAGACATCCTCTTCATCGACGTAGGCGTCCAGGCATCAGTGGAGGTGTTTGAGCTGAGGGAGATCCCACCATCATTCCTCCGCGACCTGGTGGCCATACCACCACAGGTCAGGGTCACCGACCTGGCAGATGGCGACTGTCACTCAATGGAAGGAATCTCACCGATCACCTTTGACTTGTATTCAGGCGATGAAGTGCTGTCTGGCGGACCTGGCCGTCAGTGTGGGATCCTGGACTCCAGACGCCATCCAGTGGCTCAGAGAGCGAGTGCTCAACACCACTGACTGTAGCATGAAGGTGAGTGTCGATCATGCTTCCTTTCATTCAAAACAATTAATTTAAGACGCTGAGATTGTGCCTTCATTGTCTGAATGACTCTTAGAATCCACAGGATCAATACTTATATCTACAGTCAACATTGATTAAAAGGTGTAATAGAGGAGTACTGAGAAAATATTATTCTACCATTAGGATAAACGTTGTGGCCGCACCTTTTTTTGTTTCCCGTTTTTTTCTTAATTCAGACATTAACTTATTTAATAACCTCGGTTTCAATTACATAATGTGTTGAAGTCTGCACTTTGTTTTTTATGACATTTTTTTGAGCCATAAGAGAAAACTGGGGCTTTCTCAGTGATGAACCGTTGGGAGAAAATTCAGCATTTTAGTCTCAGACCGTGTATCATCTAGCATCATGCATGCAGAACTAAACAAATAGCAAACAAGTGATTTTAAAGTGTCCATTCCTCTGTTGCCTTTACCTCCCCTCTTCTTTCTCACTCTCCTTCAAGGTTGCCAAGGTGGATGAAGGCAAACACTGCGTCTACATTCACCTGTTCACAGACAAGAACTTCCACGACCTGTCCCGCAGTCTGAACCACCAGATTACCCAGTCAGACCTCTTCAAACAGCAGCCCGATGTCTTCCTGACCAGCCACAGGTTTGATAGTCACTCGTGCAGTCACTCTTGTCTTCCTGACTCTGAAGAGTCACCAATTCCTCATCAGGGAAAGAACTTAAGTAAGATGAGAAGATAGACTGCCTTCGGCCTTTGCAGCAGCACGGATTTTGAAGTCCACCATGGTGAGGAAACTTAGCGCCCTGATGGTGACTCTTCCCCAAAAAATCCTATTTTGTCACATTTGTGTACAAGACAAGAAGCAAAGTTCCAAAAGGCTTACTTTCTTCCTGGACTTTAGCCGATTACAATTTTGCATAAGAGCTTTTTGAAGTTGCTGGAATGTGAATTTAGTTTTTGTTGACTTCAGGTACTGTACGTGAGAATTTACCGTGCTAAGCTAACTAGCAGGAGTCAAGAGCTTCTCAAAAATGTGCCTTTTCTCAAAATTCATTCTAAAATGTCTTATTTCATAGTCCCGTCAAGATCTCAACTCTCACTGCTCCCTCCAAGACCTCTAACGCCAGTGAATACACCAATGGCAGTCTGACGTCTTCTTCCGTCCCTTCCAAGCCTCATCTCAGAAGGGCCCTGTCGGGACGGAGAGGCAGTGCAGGAGGCAACACGACACCCAGCAGCTCACCGGAGACACCGTCATCCCCCTCCTGCTCTCTCCAGCTGCCATCACGTCTCGAGCTTCCCCCAGCCGGTAATGTTGACCACTGAAATTTGTAAAGAGCAATTTAAAAAATCAACAATGACTTTCCCCCTCTTTTCGCTGGGTTGCTTAAACTGGGAGGAGTATAGTTTTTATCTTGTCTTTCTCTTGCAGGAAGCAACATCGATGTCTATGTGTCGGTAGCGTGCCATCCCGGTCACTTTGTGCTGCAGCCCTGGAGAGACATGTACAAACTGGTAGTGTTGATGGGGGAGATGATTCTCTATTACAACAAAACTGAAGAGAAACCTCTCAACATCGAGAAGAATCAGATTTACGCCGCTAAGGTGGAGAACAAGTGAGTCAGGGATTTCGTTTGAAGACTGCTTCGTCTCAGAGACTGGAATAAATGCGGTGTATTTCGCTCGGCCTGAACATTCCGCTTCTCTGCTCAGCTGGCATCGGGTTCTGGTGAAGGGAGTTCTCTCCAACGGGCTGGTGTCTGTGTACGAGTTGGACTACGGCAAACATGAGCTGGTCAGCTGCATCCAGCTCAGACCTCTCATAAAGGAATTCCGACAGCTACCCTTCCAGGGAATCACAGCTCAGCTGGCCGGTGAGTGGAGCTCTGTTGAGGTGGCAGTTTACTGGAGGGGCTGCTGCCAGGGGTGCTGTTTAACAAGTCAGTGAAGGCAAGACAGGTGGGACACAAGGCGCCAATTTCACATGGGCCAACATCCATAAAGCATAGGATATTGTTGCACCAGAGGGGAGAGGAAGTGCTAATGCTGTTTCCGTTTACTGCTCTTAATTTAATCCAGTACTGCAGCTTCACCTTCACAACCCTGTCCACCTGCAGGAGTCAAGCTGCGGCAGTGGTCGGAGGAAGCCTCCATTGTTTTTAGGAACCACGTGGAAAAGAAACCACTAGTTGCCCAGCTGGAGGCCGTGCAGGAAGCCGCAAATCCGTGGGACAGGAAGCTGACTGTCTTCCTTGTCGACACTTCCCAGGAAGAAAAAGACATCTGGGTGCATGACATCATGGCGGAGTTTGCGGACGAGCCGACCAACGAGCTGTAGATAAGAGTCTGATTAGCCAGGTAGCTTCCCATTGCTCAAGACAAAAAGGATGAAGCTTATCCATCTATCACTTGTCATTTAGGGAGACTGGCAGAGGGAGGAAAAATTTAAATGAAGGGCAAGTTTTAGAGGAAACGGAAAGGTTGAACTTGTATAGAAAGGCAGAGGAGATTTGCTGGTTAGGCCGCGGGCTGTGTAAAGATGGACTTTGTGATGTGATTTTGAGTGACTGCTGTGTGCTCATACACCTACGCATGGTGTCGGTCCAAACTTGACCCACATTGAACAAACTAGACTGGACCAAACTCACAGGCTCAGTTTGGATCGTTCAAGGGGTTCACTGATCCCTCAAGTGGCCATGAAAAGAAACGCACATGAACGTACAGCGAGTGTTGGTTTGACATGCATTAGAATGAGAAAAGAAATGAGAGATCAATTCTGATCAATTCATTTCCGAAGTACCTAAATAATCTGCATGAAAATTGCCTGAAAATCATTTGAAAAAAATGAGAAATTTAGAGAAGAGAAGGAAACGAAAAAAAATTGGAAAAATAATTTTATAAGATAATTGAAAATATATATTTAAAAGGTCAGATGCTTTTATGTAGGTGAAGCTGTTCCACACTTTGCTGAGTGAAAAGTTTTTTTTTTTAATTTCTTTATTTTTCTTCTGGCTGTTTTGTAAACCCTGACCCTCGGGTTCAAACTGTGCCTGTGAACATTTTTTTTTATTTAATCTTTATTTATCTTAGATGTCCCTTTAGATTTATTGTCTTATCTGAGGAAGACCTCTCCAAGACTAAAAACTGTAGGATAAGTTTAAGTAGAATTAAATGAATAGATGGGATATGAATACATTTCAGTCCAGTTCAGTCTTAACACTGCTTTAAGTCTTTCTGAAGGGACTCGGTTGCTAAAGTGTAGTTTATTCTTTTTTTTTTCTAGCCTAGAAAGCAATAAGGAAAATAACCCCCCCACACACGCACACTTCCAGTTCAGGGTAAAAAGGCTTGGTTTCTGGTACGAAGTCCCCCACCCCCCACATTCCGCAGGAACATCAGGGTATTACATGTGTGCAAGACGAGGTTTACCTAACTTGAATTGAGCAAATGATAATCAGTAATAAAAGTGGAAGAGGAAAAAAAAAACATATCAAGCCAGTTCAAATTATTCTTGTTTATAATTTATGAAACAAGCTCCACTGTAAAATGTAGAAGCCATTAGCTTAAGCTTCTTTGCACGACTTAAAAGACGTGCTTCGAAATACAGTTTATCACGGTGATAGACAATTTATAGAGCGTGCTTCATGAATCAGCAGTAAAAATAGAATAGTAATTACAATTGCAAAAAAATATTATCTGGGTGTTTCAAATGTTAGGCGAAAACTGACTCTACCATAACTTAAATATGAAGGTGGGATGGATTATCCAACATGAGTTTTTATCACTAAGCAGATTTCATTATATTTAGCAAGACTAAGATTTTTGAATATACTGATATTTCTTCTGTGACTCCCGCCCCCAGCTCATCTTTAGACTGTACCTGAACTGTAGTGGTTGTCGGACATCGCCTGTTTAGCCAAAAAACATTCAAAAAAGAAACTGAAATTAGTGGAATAAATGCCCATGTTTGCCCATTTCATTATTGAACGTCTTGTAGCTCTCCAAAAATAAGAAAAAAAAAAAATCTGAAAAATTTGCATAACATTAACAAAAAAATAACAACTGTGAGACACATAAATGCGATCAAAACTTAATGAATAAATTCTGAAAAATCTGTAGGAAATTGCTGTGAAAGATTAGTTTTGAAATATTTTTTCAAAGAATAGAAAAAATCCTAATAGTGAGTCTAAGATGAGAAATAGTTGCATTTGAAATCCCGAAAGGCCTATTTGTATGTTCATGTGCTAAATCTATGTCCTCTAACCAGATCCAGGGAGAGTGGACGCCACAAGTGTCGGGGCCTCCCACTCTTTGGGGCCACAGCTTGAAAAGTTAAAGAATCCCTGACCTGGAGTGCAGAGATTGCAGGCCACAGGGGAGCAAGATCTGGAAATAGCTAATGAGTCTTATATTACAAATCTCTGGAAAGGATTAAAACAATGAAAACGTGCATCCCTGTGAAACAGGAAAGTGTATTTTTCAGTCGAAGCCGAGTGTTTATGTCCCATGAGTGCTTGCAGTTTTAGTGCGTATCATTCAGGGGAACCCGACCAATGTGACCAACACGCATAGCACGCAATTGTTACGTGTTTCTCAAGACAAAACAAAAAAAAAACACGCAGCTGTTTACGAGAATATGACATCGGGTTATGTTTGCTGGTGTCAAAATGATGGCGAAACATTTTCTCACGTGGAGAAGAAATGGAGGACTTATTATGGACAAACGTTCCGACGCAGTATCTTCTATTTAAACACAGATTTTGCTTGAAGACAAATGAAACCGCCTTTATTACAGTGTTTCAATAGATGATATTTGCATTAGTTTACATTTTATGTGGTAATTTATCCAAATGTAGCCGTGTCCGGTGGGAAGTGTTACTTGAAAAAGGCGATGCAGTACAAATAATTTGCCATACTTTCAGAAAGTAATGAAGGACTTAACTAAAACACTCTGTATGGCAGGTTATTTAATCCACACCTCCTTTCGTTACTTATGACTTGCTCTGAAACGCCCTTCTTTGCTTGGCTCTGCACTAAACCAGTAAGAGCACAGAAAAAAATAATGTGTATTGTATTCTTTTTAATAATGTTAAAAAAGAGTGACGCTGAAGGAAAAGAACGTAACAAAGAACAATGAAAGAAAAAGAGGAACAAGGAAAATGTAAGAATAATACCTGTAGAAGTAAAAAAAAAAGAAAAAAGAAGAAAGAAAAAACAGTCACAGTGTAAAAATATATACATTCATTAACAATTATGTGTATTCATGTTTTTTAGTACAAAATAACCAGAATATATCAACGGAGTTCAAGGGAAAAGGGGCGTTTGAATTGATTCAGAATTGAACACAAGTAATGGAAGGTCTGATTAACTTGTAACTGTAATCTGATTACTTCATCTGCAATAGTAACGGACAAAGGAGCAACCAAACCACACAAAAGGATGACAACAAAGTATTCACGTCTTTGACCGCACAAAAACACACACCCGGCAGCCCAGAGCGATAAACGTACTGCATGTTTGACTCCACCCTCCTCCATCTCTTCTCCACGTTTCAAAAATGATTCTCCTTTTTCAGCGGGGTATTTCTACTTCATTCCGCTCCCTGTGCTGCAATGTTACTGGACTCCTGCGGGCAACGCGCGTTGCATGTGGCAGAACTTGCGCGGTTCCGTGCAGAATATGTTCTTTTAATGTAACAAAAATAATAATTATAATAACCACAATCCAGCATCGTGGGTTTCTCCCCGCGCCTGCTCGTGTTTGATTTTCCTTCCGCCATCAAATGCTGTTTCTCGTGTAGTTTTATTTGGGGTTTTGATTCGCAAACACTACCAGTTCACGCCGACAAAGCTCAAACGCTACACCGTCATTAGCTGCGACGAATTTTAATTCATAATCATTTTATTTTCTCTAGATGTGCATTATTATGCCACCCTTACATGTCATTTAACAAAATGGTGATGAGAGACATGTTTTTTTTTTTCGAATAAAGTTCATCTGAAAGTTTTGAGTGCGACTCCCGTCATTTCTCACAGAAGTAGAAACACCGAAGGACAACCTTCACCTGCTTTTGATTTCTTTATTAAAATAGCAAAATGCGTCAGTCTTATTCACATTTCACATCTCTTCAGCCCCTCTCCACAACAAGTCATTTAAACAGTAATTACAGACTTAGGCACATTATTGTCTAGCAGTCACAAATGGTAACTATTGGGATAATAGTCTTATTTGCTGACTGAACTGAGCCGGGTGCTGTGGTTGTTTAGTTTTTGGTGTGGATTTGACCAGTGTCTCGTGTTATGTCAAATAATCTCATATCATCACTTGCTGCCGAATTTCACCTCCTATTTGTCTAATTTATGGGTGATTTCAGTGAATGTTCTGATGATTCTTTAGCAACTGCTGATTTTTCTTGCAAATCTCTGATACTCTTTGGATGCGTCTGTGCTTTTTCTTTATCCAGGTCATTTTCACAGAGTGGACTTCAGGCTACCTCCAGAGTCTTAGATTTATGTAAGCTGATGAAGCCTCACAAAAACACTCATGCTATCTTTAAAGACACTACTCTAAAATACAGAATTTGAACATTTGTATTCTGGGCTTTCATGCAATATTATTTCTTTGCATGATCAACTGTTAATTTAGCACCTGGTTGATTATCCCTCTGTATATTTCTTCTAAAAATGATTTCAATGTCTAGTCCTTCAACTAATGACGCCCCGGCTCCTCACTTGGTGCGTCACAAGGCGATATCTCGATAATCCGGGCCAGGTAGCAGTTTCTTCCTCCATATTTGCATCAGCTAGCGAATGGACAGCATCATGACAAATTCTGGAGAGGAAAGAGGAAGAGGTGAGCAAGTGAGTCAATTTGATTGGAAGTCCAAGATGCGTCCCCTTGCCCTCACCTTCGAAGTCTATTATTCCGTCGGCGTTGACGTCCAGCTCCTTCAGAATCTCCTCCAACTCTCCCTTCTTCAGCTTCTCCCCCAGCAGGCTCTTCACTGCCTCCTTCATCTCCTCCTGGTTGATCTTTCCGTCTCCGTCCAAGTCAAACTTCCACACAGAGAGATACAATTGAGGATAACCCGGAATACGCTTTTATTACTTAGATGAAATCCTTCTTCTCAAGTTCAGTGTGTCACAGGATGATGCCATAACAAAATCTGCAACCCCACTTTGACCTCAATACTAATGACTTGAGAATTTTCTCTCTCCGAATATTTAGATATAGCATGGTATTGATCCATGTCAGGTGACTGACCTGTACAAAGGCCGACTGCAGCTCCTTGAGTCCCAGCATGTCCGCCGTCTCTCCCATCATCCTGGGTCCCATCAGCTCAGTGAAGTCCTCAAAGTCCATCAGCCCGCCCACTGTGGACAGGAGACGTGTGAGGAATCCTAACCCAGGAGATTTAAGTCATTGACTTTCTCAGACTCACTCCTCATCTTGATCTGCTGCACGATCTCAAGCAGCTCCATCTCCGTGGGCATGTACCCCATGGTCCTCATGCACTCAGCCACATCCTTGTAGTTCAGGTAGCCATCTTGGTCGTAGTCAAACTCTTTAAAGGCCTCTTGTAGCTCTGGAAGAAAGTTCAGGAAGTGTCAGAAAGACATCAGACGAGTTCTAGGTTTGTTTAAGCAAAACTAAAACGTATAGACTCAGACTAATGCTCTAATTGTGTTTTTAATTGTATATTAATACATTTACAGCTCGAAAACATTTTCAGGAAGAATAACAGGTAGCCGGTAAATCTAATGTCATTCGGTTTTGTTTCAATTCCAATTTAAGGGCTGTGATAGTTTCATTTCAAATGTATTTTAGAAATATCTGTTTTTCTTGAGAATCTAATCCATAAGATTCCAATTTGTTGAGAGAGTTGAAGTAATAGATAGATACATAATTTAATTGTCAATATATATAATGTATATGGCAGATAGTTACTCTTTTATTTCATATCAGAAAAAGGATGATGTTTGAATATTCATGTTACTGCTAATCAACGAGATCTTCAAGACTGTAATAAGTTAAGGAAAGTAATGATATACGCTTGAAAAAGATGAATTTGGGGAAAATCGGAAAAAAGAACCATCTGATTTGCCCTATTTTTGAATGATTGACTGGAATCAAGTGTAACATTTGAATCCTCATTTAAATCCTCATTTAGCTTTTTTCTGATGAATGTAAAAATAGTGTATACATGAAACCTCATCAGTCTACCGAGAGATGGAATTCTTATAGTCCCAAAATGTTGGAAATGCAGCCGTCAGCAGGACTTACCATCTAATTCGGCCTGAGCGAGTTCTCTGTCCTGTTGAAACAGTGTTGGGTTGAAGCAAGGGAGACGGATAAATCATGCAAATGTGCAAAGTATCTACATTCTAAAATAGATATTTCTAATTTATATTTCTAAGAACCATAGCTTCAAATCATGAATGAATGATACATTTAAGCAGCAACAGAGTATTTTATCTGTTTTTAGTTCATTTCTGCGTTCACTGTAGTAACCTGCCCAAGGGAAAGTAAACACCTCGAAGATTATTCACCAAGAATGCATCCGCTCGTCACTCACACGCTTCAGCGGGATAAAGCTAATGAACGTTGACTTTAAGCCGCCATCAGTGAGCACCTTAATGCGGCCACAGACCGGGTTTACAAAGATCAGGGACAGAGCCACTCGACTTCCTCGCAACATCTGTCCCGTCTGACGTCTGACGTCTATTTGACCTTGATTTGATCATGCTGTTGCACGGCAACTCCGGCCGTCAAAGGTCACATTTAAAAACAAAATGTAATGATGAATCACGTACTGCTCCAAAGACACTGTTGAGAACAGAGTTGTAGACTTTGTTCATGCTCTCTGTGCTTTTCTTGGACTTTTTTGAGGATTTCTTGGGGGTTTCGGACACGGAGCCCGACGGAGACGCCTGAGTCGAGGAGGGAGCGGAAGCGGCATCTTTGCTGAAACACAGAGGAGCGAGGAGAAAGAGAAAAAGACTGAATCCCTGCACCTGGTATGACTTTGGATTTATATTTTGTTTCCATATTCATTGAGACCAAAACACATGGCTTAAACATGACCTATGATCGAAAAATGTTCATTGACTTCAACACTGTAAAATGATTGAGGGAAGGCTTCTCTCTTTTTACTGTTTATTATCGGCTTTCGACACACAGCTCGCGGCGATCAACATACACTGTTCGCGGGGTTTCTCTTCAAACTGATATCAACATATCTACTTCCGTAAAACGTCACTGTCGTAAAACTGCCGTGACCGTGAACCCATATATGACACCCCCCTCCTTTTTGTGTTATTACTAATAAGTGTTCATAACAGCATTCCGTTGACTATGAAAACCAAATATTTCAGGGAGAAAAATGTGTCAAATAGACCTTCCTTCTTCTTCTTCTTTTCCTTTCGGCTTTTCCCTTCAGGGGTCTTTACAGCGAATCCGCCTTCTCTATCTAACCCTATTTTCTGTATCCTCATCTCTCACGCCAACTACCTTCATATCCTCTCTCACGACATCCATAAATCTTCTCTTCGGTCTTCCTCCTTACCTTCCGCCCGGCATCCAATTCCAGCATCCGTCTACCAATATAGTCCCAATCCCTACTCTGTACATGACCCAACCATCTCAGTCTGGCTTCCCTGACCTTCTCTCCAAAACATCTAACATGTGCTGTCCCTCTGATGGACTCATTCCTGATCCTATCCATCCTCGTCTCTCCCAAAGAGAACCTCAACATCTTCATCTCTGTTACCTCCAGCTCTGCCTCCTGTCTTTTGTTCAGTGCCACTGTCTCCAAACCATACAGCATCACTGGTCTCACCACTGTCTTGTAAACCTTTCCTTTCATTCTGGCTGCTATTCTTCTATCACATAGAACCCCTGAAACTTTTTCTCCACCCATTCTAACCTGCGTGAACCCGATTCTTTACCTCTTTTCCACACTCTCCGTTGCTCTGGACTGTTGACCCTAAGTACTTTAAATCTTCCAACTTCTTGATCTCCACTCCCTGCTGCCTCAACATTCCACCCGGGTTCCTCTCATTCACACACATATGTTCTGTCTTGCTGCAACCTAAATTCATTCCTCTATTTTCCAGGGCATACCTCCACCTCTCAAGATTTTCCTCAACCTGTTCCCTGCTCTCACCACAGATCACAATATCATCTGCAAACATCATGGTCCATGGAGATTCCTGTCTAACCTCATCTGTCAGCCTGTCTATCACCACTGCAATCA
>CAAKHD010006874.1:0-11919 GCA_901007705.1 Fistularia tabacaria | reverse complement strand
TTTCCAGCATACAATTTCTAATAAATAGCTTTGGCGTTTACATTGACATAAATAGCGTTCTGCTCATGGGGGTCTGATAGTTGTTAATGACTACAGGTATTCATTGAAAAATATAACACTTGAGAACTGAAGTTTTTCTTTTCCATACAGCCAGAGCCTGACACAACATTGCAAAATAAAGACCCAGTACAGACGGCGGTACAAAGTGAAAATAGAATTAATGTGGAAAAAAATACTTAAGGAACAATGAGCTCAGAGAACTGTATGCACAGTTCATTGTCATCACACTTGCAGGGAAAGCAGAGAGGTAGTGCGTTTCCCCTCTCACAAACACAGCAGTCTCAGGGTAACTTAGTGTGCAGATAAGTTTACAAATTGATCACATGCTTAGATGTGAATTACTGTTATAAAACAACAGTGAAATTAAGTCAAGATAAACATTCATATAAAATTTACAATGTGCTTTTTTAAAAATAACAAGGTTAGATCTCTTCCTCCTTTCTTGTCCAGTGAAACAGTTCAAATACAGTAGTCATTATTGCATTGTGCTTCAAGCCAAGATTACCTAATTTTAAAGATAAGGTCATTGCATTCAGATAAAACACTTTTGAGTATAAAAATGAAGAATAGTTAAAAAGGTCAATTGTGTGGTAGTCCAGTGTGAGCCAGATTATGGTGTAGTTACCAGCTTTTCTTAACCACTGTGGGTTAAATTGGTGCAAGAAGTAGCTCTTTACAAGTGCTCAATCATCTACTTTTGGCTACAAAGGGACCTATGGCTATGACAATTTTGTCATAGAAAACTGCATGTCCCAGCCATTGTGAGCTACGTTGCCATTGTGGTTGCTGAGTTTGGTGTTTTTCAGACTGTAGCGGCGCATCTTGGTGTTCTTGTAGTAGATTGAATAGATGAAGATAAAGATGATGGAGATAACCACCACTGTAACAGCCACAAATCCAGCTATGAGGGGCAGGTAGTCCTCTGTAACAACAATAAAAGTGAAATAATAAACAAAAACTGATTTTAAAAAAAACAGCTTGGTAGACATGTACTTTTTGACATTAAACACAATCTTCCTTCTTTTCCTTTCGGCGTTTCCCTTCAGGGGTCGCCACAGCGAATCAACCTTCCCCATCTAACCCTATTCTCTGTATCCTCATCTCTCATGCCAAATACCTTCATACCCTCTGACATTAAACACAATACCCCTGGTATATTTACAGTCAGTGTTGACTCTAAAATCTCCATTAGTTTTTCACTGACAATTGAGAAAAGACCAATAAATCCCTCTCAGTAGAAGCACATGGTGAGTAGAATGTAAGGGCTTGCTATTCATTTATTTGCAACATTAATATCAAACAAGTCGCAGAGAAAATGCAATTCTATACACAGGTTTTAGGAGACCTTAGAATACAAAACATATTACAAAATTCTGTTGTTTTCTCCTCATACAATTTGAAGAGAAATACATGTAAGTTTTGGGGGAATGAGAGGCAGCGTTATGACCAAGTAACAACACTGAACCTCAAAGAAGTTAAAGGTGAGCTCTGAAGTACAGAACAATTTTTGTATGGTGAATTATTGAAAGAATACACTAAAGCCAGTTTTCATTCCTATACGGTAACTGAAACTTTGATAATAGGAAAGGTAATGGTGAAATACATTATTACTTCATACCCAGAAATGTTACATTTGGTTTACTGTTTGAATGTCGTGTCCTCGCAAACGAATTAGACAAATTAGAGTTCAAGTTTCTTTGAGGGATTCTTGATCTCTCTTCATAAATCGCTCAAAAAAGTTTTTTTTATAATGAAAAAGTCTTGACAATAAACCCAAGAATAAAACTGCAATTTACACTGTTTTCATGAGTTGTAGGCACCTGTTAGGACATATGGATGGCGGAAAAATGAAAAAGTGAATAAATAAAGCCCTAATTTCTAGCTACAAACCCATAAGATTAATCACTGCCTATAAAAACTGCCAGAAGCCCTGAGTCACAAACAGGAGTTTAGCCAGATGTTAATTTAAAAGCAAGATAATATAATTTAGATTACCATTTAAAATGGCTTCGACCTGATGGTAGACTGAATCGACAGCATTACTGGCCCTGCACTTGTAGAGGCCTTCCTCATTGACAGTGATTTTTCCAGAAACATGGGGAACCTCTTCTGTGCGGTAAAGCCATTGGATCTTAGGAGGAGGGTGGCCTTCAGCTTCACAAACGAGGTTCGATGGATAACCTCTGAACACTGGGATTTTTTTTGGCAGCTTTGTGGTATTAATGATGGGCTTATCTGTAGGGTGATAAAGACCACAGTGTCAGGTCAAATAAATGTCAGGGTTAGGAGCAAAACAATTAATTTCGTCAGTGTGGAGCCTCTAATCCTCCCCAACATTGCTTTTTTTCATATTCTATATCAGTTATACAGCAAATCATGCCAGGGGAGGCAGCCAGTTCCAGCAGTAATTGGGCAATAATTGGGGATACAGCCTGGACCAGAATCCTGTCTATCACATACAACATTAAGTCTGAGCTTTCCACCTAAGGAAAATTTAGAACCTTTAGTTAACCTAATGCATATTTTTTGGACTGTGGGAAAAAGTTGGGAGAACTTGGAGCAAACCCAGACAGGCACATGTCGAACATGCATAGTCCACACAGAAAGAACCGAGTCAAAATTGACTACAGTACCCCCCAAGACACATTTCACTGTGAACATATTTTTATGATGAAGTAAAATAAGGGATCTCACAATACACCGTGATGTTAAATGGACTTGACATCATGCTTGGAGGAGGCTGTAGTCCAAGGTCCAACTGGGCCTCACATTTGAACTCTGCTTTGCTGTGAGTTCTGTTCACAGAGAAACTGATGGTTGATGATACATTCACGGGAGTCTTGATGCTGTCGATATCACAATCTTTGCAGTTCTTTGGCAGGAAGCCAATCAGTCTCAGTGGCTCTAGAAATAGGTAAGTGTAAAAAAAGGAAGAAAACAACAAAGAGTAACATTCAATCAAACAGTCTTAAGTTTTGATTTGACACTGATGTTTCAGGAAACAGTTACAGTGGGCGACATGTCATGCTCCGCTTGTTTATTCAAAGGAACATGTGGCATTTGTATTTATTTTAAGTCAGTCTCACATTCCTTCTGCAGGGATGACTTTGTAGCATCCTGAGTGTGTATTAATCTGCTGCTGAAATTAGCCCAAGGCAAATAGTCTACTGATCAATGTTGGTAACACCTGCAAAAACTTTAGTAACCAAACTTGTCTTAGAAATTTAGTTTAGTTTAGTCAAACAGTTTACAGTTTGACTAAACAGTTTTAAAATTGAGTTTACTGTTTAACTGAAGTAGAGTTTAAACGTTTGGTCACAGTAGAACTTACACATGCTCGAACCGAGGTATTGATCTAAGAACATATGGAGTAGTGCATGTGTTTACTTTCATGCCAAAGTGTATGCAATATTTCACATTACTTTCTTGTGTTATTAATACGCAAGTAAACTAGGCGCCTGTGTTTGCAGGTTTACAAAACAGTTTGTAAATATCCGAAGAACTGTTTCCTGCTTACACAGTGGTAAAACATGTTGAGTGTTTAACAGTTCTGATTATATTTTGTATATATGTGAGGATTATTGTCACAGAAGATCTTTTCTTTTGGCTGTTTCCTTCAGGGTTCGCTGCAGCAAATCACCTGCCTCCATTTTGTGACAAAAGATAAAAATATTTTTCGAGGAATAATTGAATCACAAGTCACTGGACCCCTTGGCTTCAGGCTCTTGGCCTGAAAGTTTGAGAACCTGAATGGAGGGGGAATCATTTGGGTGGACTAATGTATTGCTGATTATCTTTTCTAGGGATCAGTCAAAAAATACTTGACTTAGTTGTTGCATATGTAGTCATCATTTAATTTATAAGAACTAACATTTTTACCCTTCAGGGATCCCCCCTTGGATAATAATTTTACATCTGTAAATGTCGCTGTGTACCTATTTAATATCATTGCTGTCGTATTTGCTTCATACTGCAACTTAAGCAAAGCTTCCCCACCTTTGACTGAGGGCTCAATAGTGTTATTCCCATGGAACCACTGCACAGCCAGGTTTTGTGCTGGGGCAACATTTTCAATGTCACAATGCAGCTGGATGAGTGTGTTCTCTATCCAGCTGAAGTTAAGCCCTCCACGGATGGAGACACTGTCTGGCATTTCTAAAGAGACAATACATTTGGATGATAACAATAAAAAATTCAGAGTAAATAGTTTGAGACGGATTTAGACTAAAAACAACAGATGCTCTTATTACATACTGTAGAGGGTGAAGTTTAATGGTTTGCTACATGGTTGTGAAGTCGTCAATATTGCAGTGCATTGCGGAGCAGCATCCCAATCCTTGGAAGTGTCAGCAGACCAAGTTTTGATGCTCTTGTTATTGAAATGCCAATCCTGCCAGTAAACCTCTTTAACATTGATGACGGGATTTGGTTTGCATGTTGCATTCTGACGTTCGCCTTGATATTGTATCACCATCCTTTGTGGAGTTATCTCAACAGGACATTCCTGGATGGGATCTGTGGGGAAACACATGAGAAACTCGTCAGTCTAGCAACTATGGAACTTGATTATCAAAATGCAACATTCCAACAAGAAATTAAAATGGATGTTGAAATGCTTTTAAAACAAAAGCCATATCTCAAGGGGCAACAGGAAGAGGCTGAGGAAGGATAGATCCCTCCCACAGGAAAGTCTGCACTCGATTGTTTTGGATTTAACTTTAATCTATCACCCGTAACTTTAAAAAAAAAAAAACGAATCTAAACGCCAAATCTACCCAGCACATTTTCAACAGTTAAGTCGACTGTTCAGCTGTATAATAAGTGCAGTCGGATATTGTGGGATAGCACATTTGTAGTCACCCCGAATGGTGACACATTTAAGTTTTAAATAATTGTGTTTGGACGCTACTGAGTCTCAGTGTGTCAGACTGTAAAGTGATCACCACAACTGGGTCTCGTCAAAGGTTTAGTCCCTTCCTTTTTTGCGTTTTTGTTTGGTTAAAAGTCACTACCTGCCGCCGTGCAGGAGTGACAAAAAAGGTACTGTGTGGTCCTTCAGGACATGAGGAATCATTCTGCACATATGAGACTTAGCCAAATTCACTTTAGCACAAACGAACCATCCCAAAGAAATGTAAGCTAACTTACTGGACTCGGTTCCGTTACAAAGCGATAGCAGCTTTAAAGTTAGAAGTACTAAAATAAACCGCAGCGAGCTTAAATCATCCATCGAGCTCAAGTACTTTCCAACAGTTATCGCCCCTCTTCCGTTTCTCGAAGTGACTTCGTTGTTTTTTGGGCGGTTTTTTTTTTTCTGCTTCCCTTAAATTAGACGGCTCCGGCCGACGGCGCCTGGTTGGTGACTTTTGAGGGGGAAAGCTAAGCTAAGTTTTTGGCTACATGTACGCGGCAGAGCGCTCCCACCGCCGAAAGAGAGGAAACTGGAAAACGGACCTCCTCCAAAACTGGGTAGTGGATGGGGACACACCACACCACACACACACACACACACACACACACACACACACACACACACACACACACACACACACACGCTCTATAAATGTAACAAGTTGGTAACCGCCTACATTTACAGCCAGGATTCAAAACACGGCAGATTGCAAACGAGAATGTGATTCACAGTCATTTCTAGAATATTCCATGCTTAAGTGTCAACTTATATATTGTTTTTTTTTTTTATCATTACCAGACCCGGTAGTTTTTAAAACGATTAAATTCACTCCCCCTCCCCAAATTAAATATAATTTAAATAAACAGTAGAATAGTAAGCTGATACTTTATATAGAACGCTTTACATACAGATACTCATCCCTGCTATGGAAATGAATGTCCCTTTTAACCGTCAACACTTACACACACATACAATCCTGACCCTCATAACATCCCTGTCTCGTCTCGCTCACACTCTTGCTGTCCCTCTCTCTCTGTCTCCCCTCTCCCTCTTTTAACACTAACCGATCGAGGCAGAAGGCCACCCGCACTGAGCTCGGGTCTGTCCAAGGTTTCTGCCTTGGCAAGGGCAGGGTTTCCTTTCTACCGTCACCAAGTGCTTGCACATGGGAGAATGTTGGGTTTCTGTAAATAATTCTAAAGAACGTGGTTCAGACCTGCTCGACATGTAAAGTGACATGTGACAACTGTGTTGTGATTTGGTGCTGTATGAATGAAATCTAACTTGACTTGACACTCACACACACTTTTTCTTTCGGATGCTCCCTTCAGGCGCCACTGCAGCAAATCAACTTCTTCCTTCCAACCCTATTCTCTGCATCCTCTTCTCTCACACCAACTAACTGCATTTCATCTTTCCCTCCATCCAAAAATCTTCCTCAAGGCCTCCTTCCTGGCAGTCCCATCCTCAGCCTCCTCCTACCAATATATTGCCTCCTCTGTACATGACCAAACCATCTCAGTCTGGTTTCCAACTTTATCTCCAAACATGCAAGCAACCACACACATGCACACACGCACACAAATATACAGGAATGGTGGAAGGTGTTGAACGGAGGAAATGTGAAGTCAGCAACTCTATTTTAACATGCACACACTTAGCTGTGTCATCAGCTGCGCAAGCTAATGAGTTCAATTATTAAAACAAAGGATATATAATGATATGATAGAGGATGACAAAGTGGCTCAGTGGCTCGCCCAATGACAGCTGGGATAGGCATCAGCATCTCGTCGACGCTGAGTGTGCGATAAGCGCTAAATGATGGATGGATTCATAAAAGAATCTAATGTCATCAAAGAAAAGGTTCTGATTCTCTGTGCAGTCATGTTGTCACAATAGTTGTTTGACTTCAATAAATGTTAAAAATGCCAGTAAGCCTAGAGGACGAAAGACAAAATTTCTTGATTTTCTGAAGTTTGTTGCTGTGAGAGAAGAGGATGAAGAGGAGAGGCTTAGATGGAGGCAGATAATTTGTGTGGCGACCCTTGTATGGAATGTCAAAAAAGAAAAGAAGATTTAAATGAACCAGCACCCCCGTTTAACCAAATAAGGTATTTGTAGTAGTGAGTCAACAGTACTAAAGCACTTTCAATTTGTCCTTGAAAAACATTATTGAATCATTGTGACGGAAAGATAATTTAGCCTCACCTTTTACCATGACTGTTGCAGTTTTAGAGATGTTTCCTATGTCATTCACAGCATGACATATGTACAACCCCATGTTATGTGCAGTTGCATTGCTGATTGAAAGATGGGATGCGTTATTTATATTGACCTCCTTCACATTGGCACTTCGGTTGTAAGTCCAAGAATACTTGGGTTGTGGGTTACCAGTGGTGAAGCACTTCAGTTGCACCTGAGAGCCAATTTCAACTTCAGCATCTTCAAGTTCAAGTATCGGCGCTGGTGGATCTAATGGCATGAGCAAAAAAAGACATTGAAATTGCAGAGCAAAAGCAAGTGTGAAAGGAAAGAAAACACAAATGCTACAAATAGGCATCTTCATCATGTCTCTTACATAAGACGTCAAGTTTAACTGTGGTATTGGCAGATGCAAGACGGTTTGAAGTCATTATTCAGGACTGCCCCTATCATCTTGTGAGGGTTTGCTTTCAACCTTCCATTCAGACAATATACTTACATTTAACTTTGAGAGTGATCTCTTGTGACGATACATCAATATCGTGCCCCTTAACCTTAAACTGCAGCATTGCCTTGCATCTGATCTTGGTTCCATCATCGGCCCTTGTTGCATTAAAGCTGTAGTATGATGACTCATTCACAGGGTGCTTTCCTTTAAATTGAAAATCCTGTTTTTTTCTTGATACATTTCCTTTGTACCACACCATAGAGAGACAATTAGCTGGTGCTACATTGTGGATCTGACATGAGAAGTCAACTTGTTGCCCCTCCGTCACCACCCAGTCCGGGTGACTTAGACAACTAATATTGATGGTATCTGGGAATGCTGGTGAAACAGTAGAGTTGTCAAAGACAGTCAAGCAATCATTATATTATGCAAATTAAACAAAACTTACTGAAAACAATTACTTCCAGCTTCTTCTGACACTGGACAGTTGAATTCACCGTTCTTACGTTGACGTAGCATTTAGGAGAGATGTCCCAGTGTGTGAGTTTGTTCACAGTCCAGAGCAAATTTGTTACTTGCTTTATACCTTTGCCCCCCTGTGTTGCCTCCCATCCCATGTCGTCAATCTGGCTCCCTAATCTAATGCAGTTGACTGAGATTGAGTCTCCATATTTCACTATAACGGTGGAGGAGCTCAACTCAATGGGACAGCAAAAACCTGCATCACATGGAAGAGTGAAAATGTCACATTTACATATTTGCACCTGTAGGAAAATGTTATTACAGGTTTAGTTCTGCTTTTCCTGTTGCTGAATATGAACAAAAATGAGCAAGCGCAAACCTTCAATGCATTTTATGTGTATGACCATTGAGAAAAACTGGAGATGTCCTCAATTCATGAAATGTTTTAAACTGATTAGCTACCTTGATTAGCTTACTTTCCAAGATTTCCAAAACCTTGCTCTGCATTGGCCTAACTGATCATTTCCTGTTCATTCATTTATCCATCTGTTATCAAGGGATTTGAAATGAAAGAGTATGGTCCACTTGTGGGTGGTCACATTTGGAGCTTGAGAGAAAACTAATAAAAATGTAAAATTAAAGTATCAGATTTAGGCTAGAAACCTTAATATATACTTACATACATACATACATACATACATACATACATACATACATACATACATACATACATACATACATACATACATACATACATACATACATACATACATATAGATATATATATATATCTATATGTATTTATGTATTTATTTATTCATATATTTATATATATATTTATATATACACACACTCATATAACACACACACATATATATATATATATATATATATATATATATATATATATATATATATATATATATATATATATATATATGTGTGCGTGTGTGTGTGTGTGTGTGTGTGTGTGTGTGTGTACAATGCCCAGTCGGATCCTGGCAAACCCTTGACAGTAAGAAAGCCATTATATACTTCAGAATGAACAAAACCATCATATTAGCTTTGACAACATCTGGTCTAACAAGGTCTTCAACGTCTGACACTGCTGAAATACCACTACCCTCTAGAACATAATGGAAACTGACCCGAGAGAACAGATCATCCAAAAACACAGGAGAAATCCCCCTAAAATAATAATAAGTATCAACTGATGACCATTAACCTATAAATCCAGCAGCCGATAAAATACTTTCAGGACTCTTTTATTAGTCAACAACTGTTATCTAACAACTGACATATCTGATCTCAGTGCAATACACTGACTTAATGGTCTCACAGAAATATGTTAATGGTGATGTGAGAGTTCTTTTAAAAAAAGTGAGGAAGATAAATGAAATGGTGGTTGTTGCATAAAAGTATCAACATGTGCAGCAACTAACCACACTACTTCATTTATCTCAGCAAACAAAGACATCTACGCATATCAGTTATCATGTCCCAATAGGAGAACATTTTTTCATAATTATCAGTAGCCAACCAAGTCTTGTGTCGTCCATTATCACAGTTGGAGCAGACTACTTCCATAATCAGTGGCAAAGCTATTTCTTTACATTCCAGTGGGATCCTTGGTCAGCTGAATTGCATTGCTCCACTGACAGTTTCACTTGCGCATAAAACCTGGATGTGTTGTCTTAATTAGCTCATAAGCTCAGCATGGGAATTCACTGGGATAAACTATTGTTATTAATTACAGCCAATGTCATAGCTATAGTTTTTCTTTAATAATAGCAGCAACAGTAACAGGTAAGGATATTAATAATGACATATAATAACAACAATGATAATAGTAAATATAATACAAAAACACTGCCTACCTGTTGCACAGAGGAAAAACCCCACAAAGAGCCTTGCAAGTATTTTCCACATCTTAGTGCCAGTTACTGGTCTGATGTGAACAATGACCCCTCTGTACAGGCCACGTTCCGTCAGCTCCACCTCTGCCCTGTTCTGCATTGTTCATTCTCAATGAGAGCTGTGGGGATGTGTCGAATTGAGGAACTACAAAAAGCAAACAAATTGGGGAAACAAAATAGATGAGTAATCACTGGGAAATTCCGAATGTCCCTGCCATGGAACTAATAAAGGATTATCTTGGCTTGAAAAAAATTAAAAGATATAAAAACTGAACAACAACCTTAAATCAGCCATTTAATCACTCTTTGCTCATTTGTCTGCTGAGAAATGAGTGAATCATTTAATTTTACAAGTTTATAAAATGATCATATACATAGATGTGAATGCCTCTCTGGTTATCATTTACATTTCCAACAGAATTTGAAGGCAACTCACGAAAAAAATATCTTTCTTCAGCAACCCAAATGGACACTTTCACTTAAGCCTTTCAGGACCAAACATATCTTCATTAAAACACAACATTGAATAGAACTGCGGCTTCAAATAGTTATCAAAGTTATCTATGAAATGAAATTGTTCTCCAATCATCACAAACATATCAGTTGTCTAGGTGATATTTCCAGGGGAGTAAGATAAAACATCAGCTCTCACAATACTGAAGAAAATGTTTAAAACTATGTATCATGCTGGCTCATTTTTCTGCCTGCACTAAAATTTAATGGCTTCTACTTTAAAAAAAACAAACAATAACACATGGCACCAATCACTTAAAGTCCTTCAAAAAAAAGCTAAAATATAGCAACTTTTTTGGAAAGCCACTTAATAAGCATACAAGCATATCCAGCATACAATTTCTAATAAATAGCTTTGGCGTTTACATTGACATAAATAGCGTTCTGCTCATGGGGGTCTGATAGTTGTTAATGACTACAGGTATTCATTGAAAAATATAACACTTGAGAACTGAAGTTTTTCTTTTCCATACAGCCAGAGCCTGACACAACATTGCAAAATAAAGACCCAGTACAGACGGAGGTACAAAGTGAAAATAGAATTAATGTGGAAAAAAATACTTAAGGAACAATGAGCTCAGAGAAAGGTATGCACAGTTCATTGTCATCACACTTGCAGGGAAAGCAGAGAGGTAGTGCGTTTCCCCTCTCACAAACACAGCAGTCTCAGGGTAACTTAGTGTGCAGATAAGTTTACAAATTGATCACATGCTTAGATGTGAATTACTGTTATAAAACAACAGTGAAATTAAGTCAAGATAAACATTCATATAAAATTTACAATGTGCTTTTTTAAAAATAACAAGGTTAGATCTCTTCCTCCTTTCTTGTCCAGTGAAACAGTTCAAATACAGTAGTCATTATTGCATTGTGCTTCAAGCCAAGATTACCTAATTTTAAAGATAAGGTCATTGCATTCAGATAAAACACTTTTGAGTATAAAAATGAAGAATAGTTAAAAAGGTCAATTGTGTGGTAGTCCAGTGTGAGCCAGATTATGGTGTAGTTACCAGCTTTTCTTAACCACTGTGGGTTAAATTGGTGCAAGAAGTAGCTCTTTACAAGTGCTCAATCATCTACTTTTGGCTACAAAGGGACCTATGGCTATGACAATTTTGTCATAGAAAACTGCATGTCCCAGCCATTGTGAGCTACGTTGCCATTGTGGTTGCTGAGTTTGGTGTTTTTCAGACTGTAGCGGCGCATCTTGGTGCTCTTGTAGTAGATTGAATAGATGAAGATAAAGATGATGGAGATAACCACCACTGTAACAGCCACAAATCCAGCTATGAGGGGCAGGTAGTCCTCTGTAACAACAATAAAAGTGAAATAATAAACAAAAACTGATTTTAAAAAAAACAGCTTGGTAGACATGTACTTTTTGACATTAAACACAATCTTCCTTC